>JARUPZ010000028.1:7013528-7170526 GCA_031213475.1 Nereocystis luetkeana
ATGCAACAGCAGTAGAGAACGTGGGCATATATGCGGTACGCGACACCGCCTCACAAAATTCTACATTTCCATCTCGTTTACCTCTCTCGCCCCTCTCCCCCGAACACCGCCACCCTTACCCAACTTTCTGGACCCCCCCCCCCCGCCTCCCCCCCATCTCCCCCCCTCCCCCTCCCCCTCTGCCCCATCCCTTCCCCCTTCACCCCCACCTGAGCAGACGGGGGAGGACCCGCTCCTCCCGCCGCCGCCGCAGCAGCAGTCGCAGACGCCACTGCCGCCGCCACTGCCGCGGCCGCGATGCCGCTAACCTGCGACGCCGCTCCACCCCCCCCCCCACTCCCGCCCGCCCCTCCCACACCCCCAGTAGAAGAGCCGGACAGGTCCGATTGTTGCAACGACCTGGAACAATGTGTTGATGGGGGGGGAGGGGGGGTGAGGTGGTGGGGGTGGGGGGGGAGTTGGTGGGGGGTGCGGGTATACTCGATGTCTTGCATGGCCGTAGTCGTATGTATGACCATAGACCCTCGCATCCCTACAAGGCCGGAACGGAGCACGTCGGGTTTTCACCGACCAGGCAGACATCGCGTGCACCAAATCGCGAAGCGAAAAACGTGGGGTGTCCGGTGATTCGCCTGAAGGGTGACCATCCTGCGAACAACCGCTTGTAAGGCGGGCTTGCATGTGGATGACAGCTTCCATTGAGATATTTTAGTTTCTGGTGTGGCCGGTGTAATCGATACCGTGTATGGCCGTAGTCGTATGAGCGGGGTGATGGGGGGATGTGGGGGGGGAGTGGGGGTGGGTGGGAGGCTGGGGTGTGGGGCGGGGGGGAGGGGGGGGGGGGGAGTAGGGTGTGTGGAGATGTAAACATTCTGCATAATTGTGTGTGTGGCCGAACTGATCACTTTTTAGGCGCCAACCTACGTACGAGTACTTGGAATGAGACTTGGGATCTCTCCGGCGCTAGGAACGGGGTTGACATACAATAGCTCTGGCTCGTCACAGTAATCCAGGTGGTCATCAGTCAGAAAGTTTGTAGTTCGGGAGGACAGCGAGTCTCCAGTGTACGAGGACAGTGGGTCAGTAGTTGCGTAGGTCAGTAATTACGTGGGTTAATAGGTCAGCACCTGTAGCACAGTAGGTCGGTAATGCATAGATTCAGTTGGTCAGTAGACTACATCAGTAGTTCAGTAAGGTTCGTTCAGTACTTCAGTAGGTCCAATAGTTCAGTCCAGTAGGTCAGTTCAATAGCTCTTGCTCGTCACAGTAATCCAGGTGGTCATCAGTCGGTAGGTTTGTAGGTCGGAAGGACAGCGGGTCTGTAGTCTACGAGGACAGTAGATCAGTAATGATGTACTGGTAGGTCAATAGGTCAGAAGTTCAGTGCGTCATGAATCCAGTAGGTCAGTAGACTATAGCAGTAGTTCAGTAAGGTTCGTTCAGTACTTTAGTAGGTCCAACAGGTCAGTCCAGTAGCTTCGTTCAGTAGGTGTTACCTTGGACCCGATCGCTGACAGATGCTGAACTTGCACTCCAGCTGCTTCTTCTGGCACTGTCTACACGGCCGAGAACCGTCACATCGCACCTGCCGTCAAGGTGAGCGGACAAGGTTAACGAAAATGTCAGGTGGAAGAGCTGGCGGAGAAAGCTCGAGCCGGAGTACCCTAGCCTCCCCCCTCTCCCCCTCTCTCACTTTCCCTACCTGACAGCTTCTTAACATTCAAGCAAGCAGGCAAGCAAGCAGGCAAGCACGCAAGCACGCAGACGAGCAAGCAAGCAAACAAGCAAGCAAGCACGCAAGCACGCAAGCACGCAAGCAAGCAAGCAAGCAAGCAAGCAAGCAAGCAAGCAAGCCAGCCAGCAAGCAAGCAAGCAGAGCGATCAAAAGCAAGCCAAGCAAGCAGTGCAAAAGCGAGCAGAGCAAGCAAAGAAAACCAAGAAAACAGAGCAGCCAAGCGCGCATACATATTCGCAATGCAAGTGTCGTCGTCGCACACCCCTGCCCCCTTCCCCTAACCCCCTACCGCCTCCAAACACATGGCCACCTTCTTCTGTGTGCAGTAGTCGCAAGCTCTTCGAAGCTTCTTCCGCGCCTTCCTCGCCTCTGGGTCTGTCGTCGTAGCCAAAAAAAGAGAGAACGAGATAGACAAAACGAAAAGATAGAGCGGGGCAGGGTTATCTCCTAGTACTAATACGGGGGACCATAGTCAATAGGACCTATGGTATACCTGGTAAATAAAAACCTATATTTTCACCTATTTTTACTAGCAATATTTGGTCCTATTAACTATGGTCCCCCGTAATAGCGCACTGCACATAGCCACATACATAAGGCTGGGCACAGGCTGACTCGGTCAGTAGCAACTATACCGCCGTTAAACACAGTGTACTGAATTTCAGCAGTATACTGTCCCCTCCCTCTCCTCTCCTCTCCTCTCCCCTCCGGAAACGCAATCGGTGGGTTTCCGTACTATAATTAGCATGGCGTATTTTTTGGGCGTACGTAAGATAAAACTACGGGCGAATATACAGGCCAGGTCAACCAGTAGACTACCATGGCCAGTAGATTACTACTGCCAGTACATGCTGTGCCAGTGCTCAGCCCTACCTATGCAGGACTCAACTTCCAACCAATATGTCTCCAATACCGGAGCCCAGTCCGGAAAGAATTACAAGGAGGGGTGAGGGAATTACAGGGAGGGGCGGGGGGCTTCGCAGCTTGAGCGAAGCATCCAACTAACTGCCGTTCGGATGGTGGGCTTTTCGACAGGAAATCGAAATATGCAGCCCCGAGGCCCCCCATCCCATCCTACCTCCCACACAACTCCCCACTACAAAGAAAGCATACGATTCGTACGACTCCCATGCCCTAAAAAAACATATCATACAGCGCGTATCCCAAATCAAAACCAACCATCTAACCTTCGTTCCGGTCGTGCTGTCGTCACTCTCCGACAGGAAGCCAGAGTCCGTCCAAAAGCCCCCCGTCCCCCCCCCCCGTCCCCCCACCTCCCGCCTTCCGCAAAAACAAAAACCCAAGCGACTCCCCACCCCTAGAAGCAAAAACAGCGCATAGTATCCCAAAATAACGATCCAACTTTCGCCCGGGTCGTCATCGATCCCCCACAGGAAGACGAAATTTCCCACAGCGCCCCTATCCCCCGCTCCCCCCCGCCTCCCGCCTGCCCCCAAAAACCAACACCAAGCGACTCCCCACCCCATTAAATCAATACAAAGCAACAACAAAATTACAAACTAAGCTTCCTCCGGGTCATAGTGTCTCTCCGACAGGAAGATAAGAGTCCGGCCCAACCTCCAAGCATCTCCCCAATCCCAGAACCCCCACCCCCCCTCCCGCCTCCCGCCTTCCCTCGAAACCAAACCCACGACTCCCTAATCCAATAAAAACAACACACAACGAAAAAAAAACTGCTCCAACTAACCTTCGTTCGGGTCATCGTCGCTCTCCGACAGGAAGTCGGAGTCCGTCCCGGCTGACGCCGCTCCGGCCCCTCCGGCCCCCATCTTTCCGGCTGACCCCCCCCCCCCCCCCCACCCCCATTCCGCCCCCGCCTCCTCCCACCCCCATCCCGCCCCCTCCCACCTCCATCCCGCCTCCCCCCACCCCGATTCCGCCCCCGACCCCCACCCCAACCCCCACCCCAGTTCCTACCCCGGCTGCCCCCCCCTGCCCTGCTTTTCTTTGCATGGCACCCGATACCGCCACAGCCGCCGCCACCGCCGCCGCCGCTGCCGCCGCTGCCGCGCCCCCCCCATCCCTAGCAGAGCTCGCTGGGTCCGGTGGCCCCACCCCCGGTGTCGGGCCTTGCCCAAAGTCGACCCCCATGGGGGTTTGGAGACCAGCGGTCCCTTCTAGAGGGGATGTCGCTCGCGGGGTTGGCATTGGATTTTGTTGTTGTTGCTGCTGCTGATGTTGTGGCTTTTTTTAGTGGTACGGCGGCGGTAGGTGGGAAAAGCGAGGAGGCGGAGGGGAGAGGGGGGGGGAGCGGGGGTGTAATCATTTGTTGCTTGCATCGGTCATTTGGCTATTGACCACGTACCCCTTTCTATACTCCCATACAATCGAGATGCCCTCGACAGGTGGGGCGCTCATTACGTGTTGCCCATATATTACACAAAAAAAAAAGATGGGAGCGAGGCGGGGGGGGGGGGGGGGGGGGGGGGGGGGGGTACTCGATAGAAGATATGTACTCGATCTCATGCATGGCCGAGTCGTATGACCATAGACCCTCGTATCCCTACAATGCCGGGACGGAGCATGTCGGGTTTTCACTGGGAGCGAGGGGGGGGGGGGGGGGGGGGGTACTCACTATTATGCATGGCCGTAGTCGTTTGACCATGAGAGGGGAGGGGGGTGTACTCGATAGGAGAGATGTACTCGATCTCATGCACGGCCGTAGTCGAATGACCACAGACCCTCGCATCCCTACAAGGCCGGGACGGAGCGTGTCGGGTAATCACCGACCAGGCAGACATTGCTTGCACCAAGCGCGACGCGCCGTGAGGTGTCCGGCGAGTCGCACGAAGGGTGAGCTGCATGCATCCTACTAAGAACCGCTTGTGAGGCGGACTTGCATATGGATGACAGCTTCAATGTGTTAATTTAGTTTTCGGTGTAGGCACTTCCAGAGACAGCAATGGGAGTACTATGTAACTGCCTCTTGGGTGCCATACCAAGATCACTGCGTGATACGATCAATTCCCTTGAGCGGAGTAAAGGTTCTTTACCTCGCACGAATGCTCCAACTCGACGACTAGCTGTGGGCGACCGACAAAACAAAAAACGGTACCCTGTTTGTCTAGCTCAAGTAGTGAGCGGCATGTGTTACAGTGTCGTTGCCAACCGACGCCAACCCAACCTATATACAATAGGGGTGAGGGGGGGGGGGGGATACTCACTATCACGCATGCCCGTAGTCGTTTGAGCGTAAGGGGGGGGGAGGGGGTACTTATTCATTGGATGCCTTAGTTTTTTTACCATTGAACACGCATCCCTTTCGAGACGGAGCGCCGTTCCTAACCCTGATAAGAGACACTTCCGACAATTGGGCACTCATTACGTGTTGTCCATATATTACACACAAAAATCGAGAGGGAAGCAAGAGAATAGAACGTTCGTGCGTGGTCCCGTCTAACCATCAGCCCCGCTTGTGGGGACGAAACACTTGAAATTAGAGTCAAAATTAGGTGTCTGTGTTTACTCTGCAGCGGCAGGGTTAACTTTTCTGTGGTACTTTTGCTCTGTCTTTTCCACAGCATCTCTCTGTTTTTGCCTGCCCATGCCTGTCTCCCTCTAATACTCTCTCTCCATCTAGTTCTCCCTGCCTCCTCTCTTTCGTTTGTTCTGGCATCAAAGACGCTTGTCCCATGACCTCCATCCGCCGCCCCCTCCCCCCTTCCCTCACCCCCCCCCCCCCATTCGACGCTGTCATCCATATGCAAGACAGTCCGCCTCACAAGCGGCTCCCTATTAATAGTAGGATGCAGCTCACCCTTCATGCAACTCGCCGAACACCTCACGGCGCTTCGCGCTTGGTGCTAGCGATATATGCCTGGTCGGTGAAAACCCGACGTGCTCCGCCCCGGCACTGTAGCGATGCGAGGGTCTACGGTCATACGACTACGCCCATGCATGATAATGCGTACATTTCCCCTCCCCCCCTCCAACCCCGCCTTCACCCCCCCAGGGGTACACCCCCCCCGTCCACCTCATCGAAATGGCAAATGACAATGATACGCACTGCACAAAAATAACACCCAGTCTCGTGGCACCCAACACAAAGCGAAGCCCCTCTCCCGTCACACCCAAGCAAAGCACTAAGGTACTCGCCCCCCACCCACCCCTTCGCCCATACCATCGAAGAGGACGAGCAGGAAGAAGTTCGGGTTCAACCGCCCTATCCCACCCCCCAACCCTCTCACCCCCCGGCCCCTCTTACACCCCCCCCCCTCCACCTCGCCCTCGCCCCGCCCACCATACCCCATTAATAGCAGCAACATGGAAGAAACAAAAAAACGCTTAACCTATCACCTCAGTCAGTTGCCTTCCATCTGACGCGCTAGATCTCCTGCCCCTCCCACTACCGCCCTCCCTCCTTCACGCACCCACCCCCCATACCCGCCCACCTCACCCCAACAACGACAGCAATAGGTTCGACATAAAACGATTCATGGTCCTCAGCCCGGCCAGCTAGCTTTCAATCTGAATAGCGAGACACCCCCGCCCCGTCCTCCTACAGCAGTCCATTGAAAACCCGCACGCGTAACGGATATCACCTCGGACAGCTACAGTAGCTTTCGATCTGACACGCGAAAGCCCCCACTGCCCCTCGCCCCGCCACCTCCCCCCATCCCCCCCCCCCCGCGCCGCCTCCCTACATGAAGTTCGATTCGAAACCCTTCAAAGTTCTCACCTCAGCCAGCTGTCCTTCCATCTGACGCGCAAGAGCGTCAGCGATTTTTTCTTGCGCAGCGTGCTGCTCGGCGGCCGAAGACATCACCAAAAATGCCTCTATCCCCCCCCCCCCCCCCCCTCCCCCTCCCCCCTCTTGAACACGCCTTCCTAACGTTTATTTCCTTTCCTCGCCTGTATCAACACGAATTATATCAATAGCGCTTCCACTTTCTCTTTCCAGCGAGATTCGCGCGTGTGGTGGCGGCAGGCGTTACTGCTGGGGGGAGGGGACAGCGAGGGGCGGTGGGAGACGGGATTGTGCCGCATAGAACACGTCAGCGTAGGCAAACGTGCATCACTCACAGCACTACTTCAAAACTATCAACTGCTATCTTACTGCAGCCCAAACACAATCCATCCATTGGAATGCTACGTATAACATCGAGAGTACGCACGTAGAGCCGGTAACGTTCTTGCGATGCAGCAGCGTCACAACCGTCAAGTGCTTGGTTTTTTCTTACCATATGGGGAGATGTGCTATCGATCTGGTCTTCCGGAGTCCGCCGGGTACAATGCTCGCACGATAAAATCTTATTCAAGATCAACATGGATTACAATAATGCTATACTGCTGTGGCGTCCTGTGGTCGCGGGATCTCGCGCGAAACATCCCGTGTAGTCCCGTATATTTCTTAATCCCGTCTTGTGGTGTCCCGTGGTTGCTGAACCCCGCGCAAAACATCCCGTGGAATCTCGCGTTTAATGAATCCCGTCCCGTGGTGTCCCGTGGATACTGCATCCCGCCCAAAATATGTCGTGGAGTCCCGCGAGTAGTGGGTCCCGTCCTGTGGTATCCCGCAGGTTCTGATTCCCACCAAAAAAACACCGTGGAGTCCCGTGAATATTCCCGTCCGAGACCGACCAAAAAAAAAAATACAGCACCAAACACTGCCCTAGTTATTTCCAGGGCATTCCTCGGGACGCCTTTTCTACTTCGGGACGATATCCCGCGGGACTCAGTTACCCTGGGACTAAACGTTACTAGTTGTATGGGATGTGGTCACCGCAGGGCGTGTTTGTGCGGGAACGGGATTTTCACTTTTTCCGTAGCGCGGGAGCCGGAAATTAAAATCTGTGCGGGCCGCGTTTTTGCGGGCACAGGACTTCACATGTTCATCACGGGACTACGGGATTATCCCGAACCCCGCACAAAACTGCGGGATTTCCGGCTGGTTTCGACTGCTGTATGGCATATCTGACGCCTTCACAAACTTCATCAGAAACGCGACGTGATTTGGTTCGTTTTGGGGCTTTGTGGGAACCTGTAGCTGTCCGCAAGAAGTGCACACATGTTCAGTTTGGGGTTGTTTTGCTTTCTATTTTTGTGCGGGACGTGTTTGTGCGGGTACGGGATATTATAATGTGTGCGGGACGCGTTTGTGCGGGAACGGGAAGTGCACTTTTCCGTGACACCGGAGCGGAATATTAGCATTTGTGCGGGATGCGTTTGTTTGGGCACGGGATTTCACATTTATTACGGGACCACGGGACTATCCCGAATACCGGGATTTCACATTTATTGCGGGACCACGGGACTATCCCTAATACCGCACAAAGCCGCAGGACAAATCCCGCGAGAAAGTCCCGAGGTGCCCTCTGGTTATTCTGCTTTTTTCTACCCGTCGACATCAGTCCAACGTACAGCACAGCACAGCAGCAACACAGGTGAGCTAATACCTCAAGTACCAGCCAGTGTAATGCCGAGAGAACGGGCACTAAGAAAGCCAGGCTGAGATTGTACAGAGTGAATTAAGAAAATTGTGGGCCGTGATACTGAATAAATAGTGTATGGTGGAACGCACTGCTGTGGATACCAGGTCCCCCTTCCCCTAGATTGTGCCGCCTCATTACCCACAAGTTCAAGGTCACCGGAGGTCCTGAACTCCGTCCCGTCAAGACCCGAGGCACCAACCAACCCACCTCGGTGTCCTCGACACCACACCCACACAAGAGAGAACCTGGCCGGGGCTCCGCCCAATGTTGGCGTCGTCGTAGCTTGGCTTTTTCTACCAGCGTTGGCTTCGCAGCGCGGGAGGTTCTCAGCGCTACGGTCAGAGCGGATTCGATAACCTTTTGTTACAACTATACCGGCTCCATGAGCAGAACCGGTTCCCCTCCCCCTGCCGAGGAGGAGACCCCTCTGCCCCTGCCGAGGACGAGGGAAGTACGAGCCACCGAGGAGGAGGAGGAGGAGGAGGAGGAGGAGGAGGAGGAGGCAGCAGAGGCGGCGACAGTCGAAAGTCATTGGGACGAATCGTTCGACTGGCCACACTGACTCTGTCCGCCGAGTCTCAGCCGGCGAGGCAGCAAGCGGCGCAAACAGGAGGAGCCGGCGGAGCGGCAGGCAGCGAAGCAACGGGGCAGGTGGAGCTGTCGATCCAGGTGGCTCGCAGGCGTCCCCGTCGGATGCCGCAGACGGCTACTCGGACTTCAGCGCCCGCGACAGCGCCCGCGACAGCGAATACGACTCCGGATATTTCTTGTCATCGCCGTCGTGGTACGCGATGTTCGCGCTCCTCCACCCGCCGCCATCATCACGGGGGTTATCTTGCCGGAGGCGAAACCGAACAGGTTCAGTCGTGGTGACGTCTTCCTAAAGTGCCTCCCTTGAACAGCCGTCCCCCCGAAAGGTTCCCCTGTTGCCTTTATGATAGCACGATGCAAGCTGTTTCTGGTACGACGCAGTACCAACCCCTGAAGCCTGCGCCCACGGTCAACACCCGCATGAACTCGAACGATCTCGCGGCCCTCGCGCAGTTTTCAGGGACGGAGGGGGACGAAAAAACTCAAAGCGAACCGACCGTATGGACCAATATGAGGCTTTCGTCGAAGTCCCCCTCAAAATATCGTGTCGGTATGACCGAAGAAATGATTGACGCATCCTCCATGCAGTTTTTGTCGCACGTCCTGAAAGACGAGGCAAGTGTGTTCCACACACACAAACTTGATGTCTGGTCTTGTCTCGTGGCGGCGTAGCACCGACCACAAGTTGTTGCCGGACGATGAGGCAAAAGCTGTACCGGAGTCATGGTCGGAGGATAAGTTGGCCGTTGAATCCACGTGCTCGTCCGCCGGCTAACGCCGTAGCGCGTTCGGTCGAGCGTATTGCCGTAATGGCAGTGACAGAAACCGATTCAGTCACGTCTTTTCCGAATAAACTCTTCAGAAACTTCGGTCGTGAAGCCGACCGTACCGGAGTTTCCGAGTTGGAAGCTCTAACAATCGGAATCTTCGAGAGAGGATTGACCCCGGGATTGCACGAGCGGTAACGCTTAGGTCCGTATTGCAGAACTAAGTATGCAAGAGTCGAGCGACCGTGCACAACGCGGTGCTGCCACATTGGAACAGGCAGTCGACAACACAGAGAGTAAGTACACTGTGGTCTACTACTGTAGCTCGTAAGAAGACGCAGACGAGTCGTGGACGTAGCAGCACTACTCTGAAGTACCGTTCTCACGGACCGCAAAAGTTCGCGGGAGTAACCAGCGTGGGCAAAAGCTCGTTAGTTCCCCCCGTGCCCAGGCACAGTCGGCGCAGTCGCAGGTTGCCTCAAACCACCCCGCGCAGTAGCAGTTCGAGCCTTGCAGTCTCCCAGAATGCACTTTCAACAAACATCATATGCTCCTTCGGCTAACAACTTCTGGGCACACAGTTATATACCAAAGCCAGATCTCGAAATAAAACTATCACAGGTATTCATTGGCCCAAGGACAGCTGAAAGCATTGTTGACCACAAGCGTTGCAGAGGTAGCTCTTCCCCCTTCAATGTTCAATTCCGGCGAAGGTTTCGCGGTGCAGGGCCGAACAGCGACGGTTGGTATCATTGCCGCCAAATTCCCTACGGCCACGACCACATACCGTTCATGCCTTTGCGAAAATTCAGGAAATATCACCTGAATCGCAAATACTAACCCCCGCGTTCCCAGTATAACTACCTGTGGAGGCAAAGCGTACGGAATCGCCCCGATAGCGCCGCAGTCTGACCTAGCAGTACGAAAGTTATTGACGACAAGTACTACTGCTGTAGTCCAGTTTCGTTGTTTGGTGAAGTGTCTGTGCGCACCGCCGTAAGCGGCGTACGAGCGCAACACAGTAAGTGCATCATCGACATAGTTGATGCCTGACAACATATATGTCGAGTATGCCTTAGAATGTCCAGGTTGATCCCCTGTGAAAAAGGCTGCAAGTTGTGTCGGTGATAATCGTCGAAGTTTGATGATTGAGTGAGCGTGTTTTGTTTATTGCTGTATCCCATCGTTAGCGAGAGGATGCCATATATATAGAGAGAAGGGCAACCTGCCAGATCTAGATGAAACATCAACTTAGTCATGCTACTATTTGAGTTACAGTAACGCCCACTCAATTCTGGTAACATTTGTTTCTTTACCAGAAAATCGTCATGATTCTTCCTGTGTTTGGCTTGGTACAAACACATCAGTGTGTGTGGAGTTACCAAGAGTGCTTGGCAACGTCAACAAAAGAGGTGGATTTTTTCGTGTAGTATACCAGGTACCTGGTAGGTGTGTACATGCATGTTCTGTACATTATGTACATTCCACGCAAGAAGAGCGCTCGTCTTCATTGACGTTCTCTCTATTTACGTTGATTTGGTATACACCAACAACGTGCGTCTGTTTGCCGACTAAAAGATGTTAAGACACAGCTATACCAGGTACGTCTTAACAACGCCGTCGCACGACGATACATTGTTGGCAATCCCCAATGCTGTGTAGCAAGGTATGGATGCCACACCCATGTCAAGTCCTCGTCAATAGAAGTGCCAAGCCGTCTGCGCACTTCGCGAGAGCGTCAAAGACACAGTCAGTACTACAGGTTTTACCCACACATCAACTGGCCAGTATCTTCATCATAGTAACCCTGTTCTCAGTCACATGTCAAGTTTTTTTTTTTGCAGCCATGAGTGATACCTGTTGACCCTTATTAGAGTGCAGTCCCGTTTGGGCACACGTTACTTGGAATCTGAGTGATCCGTCCCCAAAACGGGACTGCAGTCCTAAAAGGGTCAAGCGTAACCCTGGCCCCAAATGGTATTCATACCAAGTACATTGTATCACAGATACTAACCATTATCCCAGTAACAATTCATCAGCCTGTTCTCGCACGTGTTTTCCAGCACGAGGTTGACCAATAAATGGTAAGACCGTGTGTTAATGTCGCACACCTACGCAGAAGTTAACCTACAGCAGCAGCCGTCCTGTCACGCCGAGTCGACACCTTTTGACGCGCAGTTGCACGTCTCACGAAAGATGGGGGGCATGTGAATACCAGGCCCCCCTTCCCCTAGACTGTGCCGCCTCATTACACTCAAGTTCAAGGTCACCAGAGGTCCTCAATTCCGCTCCGTGAAAACCCCAGGCACTACGAAACCCATTACGATGTGTCCTCCACACCATAACCATACGAGAGAGGGGCTTCGCCCCACACCCCCCCCCCATTCTAAAAAATAAAAAAATCCGGCCTACGAGTATGGGTCAGAAATTCGGTTTCTTACCTTTTTCTGCCGTACGAACTGCTTCATCGGTAACCAGGTATGGTATGATATGTAGAGAGAGCTCTCTGTTCACTCGGTGCTTAAAATTAAATCTACTGCTGTAGTGCTGTAGTATTGTACGACTCCAGAGTTGCTGAGCCTGTCCTGCGACCACGGGCTGCATTCGTTGCATTGTGGCGATGAGTTTATGTTGAGAACAACAACAAACCACAAACGTAATCCAAATCGTCAACAAATGCTTGCGAGCACAAGCAAATGCAGTATGACACCCTCGTACTCGCACAGCAGCGGTTGTATACCTGGCGATCTGGTGCAGTACTGCTGCACAGTATTACTATTAATAGATGACGAAGGTGATCGAATATATTTTTGAAAGGACTCTGGAATCTGCTTCCACGATCAACAGCAGTATCTGTGCGTGTGTGCCTTGCCTGCCTGTGTTCGTGTGGTCTGGGTCTGTGAGACATGACAATCCCAGAAACCCAACCGCCACAAAAAGCGCCAAATATATGCGGGTACTGCTGCACTTTGTACCTGGTATATTTTTTCAATTTTTCAATTTTTCATTTTTCAGATGCCGGTCCCTGTGTTGCTTGTCTTTGTTGTTTGCTGCTCCTGCTGCTGTGTTGTTGATGTAGCACAGCAGTGCACACTCTGCCCGAAGGTCAAGTGATTGACCCCGCGCCCCCCAAGGAACCGATCAGTCACGGCCCAGTCGAGCGGTGACGCATGGGCTGCTGCTGTGCGAATGGAATGCCTCCGGCTGTCTGGTTGAGTAGGTTGATTTTGAACGTGCTCGCCCTATATGACTGCGTGAAGCGAAAAATATCTCGTTCGCCAGTTTACGATTGCGCGGTCGATGAACAAAAAACTGCGATTGCGACGGTCGAGTTCGGAGAAGCAAGGCACGCCCAACCAGGGATATTAACACACCCCTGTCCGCCCCCCCACCCGAACGAACACATACCACGTCTCTCGTGCTTACTGCGCGCAAGCTTCGTCTAAATCCGCATGGTCTCCGCGTAAGCAATTGTGGCTGCTGTGGGGAAAGAGAGAGCAACAAGAATGTTCAGGGCTCCGCTCGTGGGCGGGGAATGCTCCCGATGTTGTTCGTTTCGTGTTTCACCTCTTTCTGCCCGCGGCCTGAACAAAGCCGAGACCCTGGAGCACCCCTAATCCCCTCGTTCTTCTGCCAAGGAGCGAGCCGCGTCACACCCAGGAAGCTCCAGGGAACGGCAAATCTCTATCACTGCGTTCTGTTAGTAGCCTCCGAGTAAACCAAGGAGCAGGAACAGGGAACAAGAGCAACATAAAAACCGGGGCTGGTTTCCCTACATATATAGCCTCCGAAGACATTGAAACCCCTTCATGATGCGATTATAGCTCAGTGCCTGCAATCGTATTAGTACCTCTGTGGACCTCAGACAGCCAGGAAAACACTCGTGCGGAGATACCCAACCCCCTGACTGCCTACTCTGCTGAAGGTGTAACCCACGAGTTATTGTGCTACGCGTTGAAAGGTACGAGGGCGTTAGCTGTCTGTCTGTCTTATAGGGACTAATAAACAAAATGGGAACAAACCACACAGCAGCCCATAGCCACGCCTTGCACGAGCCCAGATTTTGAGTGGAGCGAGCTGCTGCGATGGACCCTCTTGTGGTGCTTTTTCGGCAGCAGCACCTCGAAGCATGATGTGTATTTGAACAGCAACTGTCTGGACTTCCGAGATCAGTCTACATCGACGGTGTGGCGAGTATGTTCCTCGGTGATCTCGCGTGGTCTATGGATAGCTGTGGAGACCCATCCCATCCATCCAGTTTGTATCTCGATTACAGACTGCAGCGGTGCTGCCGTGTGCCTTACACTGCTGCAGCTCTGCAGCTGTACTTGCTGCTTGTGTACAGCAGTACGTGGAGTTTGCCGCTTTTGACTGCTGTTTGACATAACAGACAAACACCGCCACCCGTTACACACCAGGCCTGCAAACAGCATCAGCAGTACATGGGTTCTCGTAGACTCGAGGAGCTAGATGGCGTTGCTGCTGTAGTGCCAGGCAGTTTACAAAACCACCACGCTAGTGTTGTGTGTCCATCTAACACACCGGTGTATCATACCAGCGTGCTCCCACGTACACACACGCGTACTTTGTACACACTTGGTACCTGGTACCTGATACATTCCAGCCAACAGGTACCTGGTACACAACAGTAGCAGCATACCTGACCAGACTGCCGCGTACAAAGCGCGACATAGTGCACCCCCTCGGAGACGGTTTACTGCACCGATTTCCTCTACAAGGGGGAGATATCGTCGAGATTTTTTTTACCGTAGGCGCGTTTGCTTGGCGTTTTGCGCTCTCCCCGTTTTCGAGAAACTCAGATCGGAAATTCGTCAAGAGACTGTGTGTTGTCTTTCGTGTCTTAAGATAACTTGCTTTCATGCAGTATATTAAACCTTCTTGCTCTCTCGCAATACTGGTATTATTAGTGCTGCTTCTGGGCTTCGTGTACCAGGCATGTTCTGTACTGCTGTGCGATCGTTTTAGTACGCGTCCAATATCCAGTAATACCCCCCCCCCCCCCCCTAGATCATTTTTGTGCGGGAGAAGCTTAATTACGCACGAGAGGGTGATCGTATGACGTACCCTGGTGTAGTGTCTATATGGTATATGGTAAGGCACCCACGAGGCAGTTACATGGTAAGCCCATTTCTGTCGCCGGAAGTGGCCACACCAGAAAGTAAATCGATTAATTGACGCTGTCAGACATATGCAAGAAATTCCGCCTCAATATGTAGCGGTTCCTAGTAGAATGCATCTCACCTTTCATGCGACTTGCTCAACACCTCACAGCGCTTTGCGCTTGGTGCAAGCAATCAATGTCTGCCTGGTCGGTGGCAACCCGACATGCTCCGTCCCGGCATTGTAGAGATACGAGGCTGTATGGTCATACGACTACGGCCATGCATGAAAATTAGTACACCCCCCCCCCCCCCCCCCCCCCCGCACGCGCCCATCTCCCGCCTCCATCCTCGTGTTGTTCGCCCTCAGCACGACTGCACTTGGACTCTGACGCTGTGGCGAACGCGAAGCTTAGGAATCGCACGCGTTTTTAGCGAACCGTAACCGCGCCGAAAACGCCAAGAAAAGAAGAGAGCAAGGAACGCGGGATAACATCGCAGAACAAACTACTTGTAGAACCAGGAACCCTCCGAGTGAGGCGGGGGGGGGGGGGTGAAACGTGTGACGGAGCTTTCGGCGTTTCCGCTCCGAAAGGTTCGATATTCCGCTGCTTTTACGGGTGACGGATCGAAGGCGTCGCCGGCAGGACCCAAAAAGGCGCTAGAAAAGGATGGAGGTAGACGAGGGAGTCGTTTTCCAAGCGGACCAGGTGAAATTTCTCGCGATTTTTTCAACACCAATTCCCAAGTACTTTGAGGCGACCCTTCCTCGAACCAACCGCACCCACCTTTTGGGGGGACAAGTTAGTTGGATTTAGTGTGGTATGTAAGGTCTTACAAGTCGGACACAGGTCACTATCTACCTACTGTAGATCAGATCATGATCTGTACCTGGTAGGTGATCTATAGATCGTATCCTGCCGTTTTATGATTTGTCGTGCAGGATCTGTATAGTGCAGGCACATTCCAGGACCTGTCAGCAGATGATGCAAATATTTTACCCCCTACCCGGCAACATTTGAGCTACGCGTGATGGATCATATATTCAGAGACAGGAAATCTATTTTTCTGCCTTGAAAGGTCTAGACCATGAGGTTGATCACCGACGATCCGTTAGAGGTATGGAACGTTCGCAGCGGTGCAAAAGGGTTTCTTTGTAGCCCGCGTTTCGGGGACGATCATTCCTAGAGTAGTCTATAGTACGTGCAATACGAGGGACCACGTTGTGTGTGCAGTGGGAAGGCACCCCGATTTAAGAGCGCCCCGTGACAAGCCCAAACAATCGCCCTTAACTACACAGCGCTCTCATCTGTAGTGGGCAATATATACTGGTAGTTTTTATTACAGTACATGCCGATTTTACCTCGCTTGAACCCCGAATGCTCTTATCGTGAGCGCTCTTAAATCGGGGTACCCAGTGCGATAGCGCGAGGGTTGAACGTGTGCTACCTTTTTTTCCCCTGCACACGAGTCCCAATTAAATTGTCACACAAACGGGGATGTAGGTGGTTTTGGCAAAAAAAAAGTTGAACATATTTTCTGGGGGGTTATGGGGGTCGATGATGGCGTTGCGGGGGGTGAGGGACGAGGGACCCTTACACGGAGGGGTGGGGAGGGGCGAGGGGGGGGGGGGGGGGGGGGGGGGGGGCAGCGTACTCATGTGTTGCTCGCGATGGTCATTTGACCATTGACCACGCATCCCATTCAAACCGGAGCTCCGGGAGGGGGGAGACAGGGGGTGGTTACTCGATATCAAGCATGGCCGTATCCGGGGGGGGGGGCGGCGGGGGAGTCAGTTGGTATTAGCTGTAAACGTATACATGATTTTTCAAGGATGCGCTTCAAAGGTGTCGATCACGGTTTAAAGGTCTGTGTTGTCGTGTAAAATGGCGAGCGTTGTCTTGGAACAGTAACCGTCCGGATATGGGTCGGATCGGAGCCGAACTTTATTCCACCGCAGGCTGTGTCAAAATGCGGGGGTGGATGCTCTCCGAAGGACCGAAACCCACTCCGGAAAGACCCCCCCCCCCAACCGACCCCCCCCCTATTTTATATAGGTTGGGTTGGCGTCGGTCGGCAACGACACTGTAACACATGCCGCTCACTACGTGAGCTAGACAACCAGGGTACCGGTTTTTTTTTGTTTTTGGCGGTCACCCACGGCTGGTTGTCGAGTTAGATCATTTGTGCGAGGTAAAGAACCTTTACTCCGCACAATTGGAAATGATCGTATCTCGTAGTGTTCAAGGTAAGGCACCCAAGAGGCAGTTACATAGTACTCCCATTGCTGTCTCTGGAAATGCCTTCACCGGAAATTAAATCAACTCATTGAAGCTGTCGTCCATATGCAAGTCCGCCTCAAAAGCGGTTCTTAGTAGGATGCAGCTCACCCTTCATGCGACTCGCCAGACACCTCACGGCGCTTCGCGCTTGGTGCAAGCAATGTCTGCCTGGTCGGTGAAAACCCGACATGCTCCGTCCCGGCATTGTAGGGATGCGAGGGTCTATGGTCATACGACTACGGCCATGCATGATATCGAGTACATCTCTCCTATTGAGTACACCCCCCCCCCCCAACCGACCCCCTCCGCCGCTGCTACGGAGATATATTGAATGCCACTGCTATTAGTAGATGTGCGGGAATGCGGTAAGCCGGGAGGAGGTTTCTTTGTGGCCTGAAAAACAAATCGGATGGTGGTCCTACTGTAGCTCCAAAAAGTCGGTACCAAGTAGCCTTCAAAAGTATAATAGAGGTGTTTTTCTAGCCTAGACCACGGCATTTATTCCCGGCCTGAAATAACTTGATACTGGAGAAACCTGCCTGCAAAGCTTGCCTGAGTACCGGCCTCTCTGTTTTTTATTGGTTCCTTGTTTTCATTCCCACCGCGAGAGTAATGCCTCCTTCGAAAGGTATCCCAATACAACACGAAAAAAAAAACAAAGTCAATCCAAAACAAAGGTGAGCGTAAGCTTTATTTTTACCAATCCGCTGGAGGATAAAAAAAACTAACAAACAGCGAACAAACCAAAGTCAAACCAAACCAAACCAAACCAACACAGCAAACGATGCGCGTGGCAGGTAGAAGCCGCGGCAGCAGCAGCAGCACCCGCAGGAGCGCAAGATGATGCTATGGACATCGCGGGGGGGGCGGCGGCGGCGGAGGGAGGGGCGACCGCTAGGCCCGATTTTCCGGCCCTGACCGCTCGCGAAATGGGAGGGGGAACGGACGACTTCCGGCGTATTCGTTGCCCTCCGCACCGATTAACGCCTCTTCGGAACACCTGGGAGAACATCGTCACGCCCACGGTGGAGCATATGAAGCTCCAGATCAGGCAAGGCTAGCATTCGACGCGTACTACAGTATTACGATAGAGGTGTACCTGGTACCGTTTTTGGGCCGAAACACTTCTGACTGACGGGGGGTGCTTTTAGAACCGCAGTCCCGTTTTAGGGAAAAATTACGTAGCATTTGAGTGATTTGTTCCCAGTGCGGGACTGCGGTTCTAGAAGGGTAAATGAAATAAAGCGACTTACCCAATGTCATTGTTATCACCTGGTAGTGTTTTCACAACAAGGCATGCCTTATTTTCGGCATTAAGGCGTGCCTTGTTTTAACAATTTTTGTATTATCCGTTGTACACCTAAGGTCCTGAAATTGTCTACTTGAGTTCGACCTCCGAGGAGTTCTACGACAGAGGTTCAACCCAGTTTTTCTGAGACTCCTTACTTAAGGAGCTCCATAGCTCATCCGAAAACTGACGCCAGCAAAATCAGATCGCATCCCGATGAAAAATCCCATGGCCCAAGTATTCAAAAACGTCACCTTTCGAAAATCAAGATTGGCACTGCCACGATTTTGGGTTAAGGAGCCCCGTCGTCTGGATTGTTTTTAGCCGGAATGTGCTACCTCTATCGCAGAAGGCGTCCTCCTTTAGTAGAGAACTGGAGGTCGTTTTGGGGGCCCGTGAGATAGAGAGAGCTCATGTCAGGGGCGTCATAAACTGTCGGAGCTACTATTAATACCCCTCTTTCCTGGCAGGCGTCGAGTACGATGCTTGACGACGTGCAGAGGAGGGCGGGAGTGACTGCTGCTGCTGCTGCTGCTGCTGCTGATGATGATGATGATGATGATGATGATAACGAGGATGACAATGACGATACTGCCACTGGTTTTTTAGCTACTGCTACGTACTGCTGTTGTTTACCGGTGTGCTGCTGCTGGTGCAAGCACCGACAAACAGCCGCTCTTGCGCACCGTGTTGACTACTTTGTGTCACTGCTGCGCGCTACCATACGTCTACTGCTACCACTATCAATTGTGTTACTGCTTCCCCTACTGCTACTGCCTCTGCTGCTCTCGTGCTGTTACAGCACGTGGAGTAGTAGCAGTTGCGAACTCGCTGGTGTCCATGCCTATAACCGCGGTTTGGCTCCTCGACGCTTCCGACCTTGTTGGCGCCGCCATCCTTTTTGATTGATTGACCCGAGCAGGTTCAACCGTAAAACGCGAAACGTGGAGCTGAAGTCTTCCAAGCACACGGAAGACGCCTCCGCCCTGCAGAAAACGGCCGATTTCATCCAGGCCTTCATGCTCGGATTCGAAGTTCAGGTGATTTTTGAGGTGGAGTCATGCCACCTGTGGGCGGGCTCAATTTTGCAAGGGAAATGTACCATTACGGGGGACCGGAGTTAATAGGACCGAATGTTGTTAGTAGAAGCAGAGAGATATATAGGTGTTTGTCTGTACCGTAGGTCCTATTTACTAGGGTCCCCCGTAATACTCAGAAAATCAAATATGGTATACTACTCTGTCCCTATATATTAGGACCGATTTTGATTAAATATTAGTATACAAAAGGTGCTTATATTCAGGTACAGAGTGGTAGGTAAATATAGGGGGATGTGTGTTTCTTGGGGTCCATCGTGAGTTCTGATTACTATGCCCCCCCCCCCCCGCCGTAGGGGGGTTTCCACACATTTCGGACGCGTGCTACGGTAGGGGTTTGTTTGCCTTGTAGGGATAGCGCCTAATTATGCTGACGCTCCTTAGTTAACCCTTTTTGGACTGTAGTCCCGTTTTTGGGACAAACCAGTCAAATGCTAACTAATTTGTCCCCAAAACGGGACTGCAGTCCTAAGAGCGTTGAGGAGCTCTACGAGCTGGGTCAGCCCAAAAAAAAACGGGGAAAAAAAAAACTCAAAGTCTCGTACGTATCTCCTGAAACCGCTGCAAATTTGGGCCTTAAATCGGAAGCACTGACCGTGGGTGGCCCAACCAAGCACTTTGCACGCGGTCAGGTCCAAACGTTTTTGAGAATCCGACTCGATCTCGCCGAGATAATGGAAGAAAATCTCAAAAATGACGAGTTTTTCCTGGATAAATTGACTTAATATCCGTACGACAGCTCCAAAAATCGTGATTCTGATTCTGATCGAGGTGAGAAAATGGTGTCGACAGTCCTGAAGACAAAAAAAAGCGATCGATATCAGTTGCATCGCCCAATTCGTCACCCATCAAGACATGCGACGAAAAAACGGCTGCTATACATTAGTCAAGTATAATATGGTGACGAGGACATGCGGCATTCCTGCCATGCCCCACCCAATTTTTACGAGTGACGATCTGAAACGTCAACATCGCATTCAAGCTGCGTCGCATGCATGTGCATGCAAACGGAAACCCTTCTCTGTATTTCCACGCAACTTGTGGTCGTTGATGGTCAGCCAACTCACAGCCCCACTTATGATACCGCTTTGATACCTGTTCGATGACGGTTGCACCTCGCAGGACGCAGTGGCGCTGTTGCGATTGGACGACCTCTACGTCGACTCGTTCCAAGTGCAAGACGTGAAGACCCTCACGGGAGACCACCTCAGGTGCGTATGGGAGGGGGAAGGGGGTGGGGTGCGA
Source organism: Nereocystis luetkeana (assembly GCA_031213475.1). Lineage (NCBI taxonomy): Eukaryota > Phaeophyceae > Laminariales > Laminariaceae > Nereocystis > Nereocystis luetkeana. The sequence goes on from JARUPZ010000028.1 coordinate 7,034,106, forward strand.
GCGCGCGCGTGCGGGGGGAGGGGCGGGGGGCCGTTATTGTCCTCGTGGGCGTTACTTGGGGGGGGGGGGGGGGGTTCTCGGAGCGCGTTTTTGGGGGGAGGCGGCTTTTTGTATGGGGGGATGGGGGCGGGGGGGGGTGTACTCGATAGGAGAGATGTACAGGACTCGATCTCATGCATGGCTGTAGGAGAGGGGGGGGGGGGGGGGGGGGGTGGTATGACGGAGCGGGCGAGGGAGCCGAACGCACGTTGGATGTGGAGCAATGCGGTTTCGAGCGCGCACCCCCCTACGCATTGTGCTCAGCGCGCTACATAGATCGATTTGTTGCAGTTACGATGTGTTTTGTTCGTGTGTTTTTTTTGTCTGTTTATCCTGCTGGGGTAGTCTTTCTACTCAAGAATTATTGGAGCCTGTCCTGTGACCACGGACTGCATTGTATTGTGGCGATGAGTTAATGTGAGAACAACATGAATGACATCGACATAGCGCCTTCTGCGGTATTTCGCGCGCGACATGAAGCATTTTTTTTTCCTTCTATTTATTTTTGTTTGTCGCGCTGTTTTTCAGCCTTTCATACCTTCTGAGCAGTTCTTCACATTTGACATGTGGGGTAGAGTCGGGCGGGCGTGGCTCTTCGCTTTTATTTCTGGCATCGAGGGCATGCCAGCACTTTGGTTTCGTGTTGTATGTACACCCGTCCCCTCCCTCGAGCGCTCTATATATCCCCTACCCCTACCATTTTCTTGCAACGCGCCGATCCCTCACACCCTTCATTCCCTGCACCCCCCTCCCCCCCCCTTGCCCAACCCCCCCTTACCCAACCCCCCCTTTCCCCTCCCCCCTTCCCCCTCCCCCCTTCCCCCCTCCCACCGATCCCTTCCCCCATTTCACCGATCTCTCAAACTCCCGTTCCCACCGATCCTTCCCCCCGACCTTTCGACGAATGCCTCTCTTCTCCCTACACCCCCCCCCCTCCCCCCCATCCTTCCCCCCCCCCTTCCCCCGATCCCACCCCCAACTCCCTCCGATCCCTCTCCCCCTCCCACCGACCCCCCCCCCCCCCCCACCCCCTTGCGTGTCTCCACCGCCGCTGCCGTCGCCAATATTTGCTGGCGTTCATCGTTCGTCGTCGTTCGGCGCCTGTCGTGTGTCGGTACCCCCCCCCCCCCCCGCCCCCCAATTCAAACGCCAAACGCCTAAACACCAGTCGCGCGATCGGGCGTATCGCGGGCCAGGGCGGCAAGACCAGGCACGCCATCGAGAACGCTACCCGAACAAGAATTATCGTGGCGGACCAGAAGGTGCACATCTTGGGGTCCTTCAGCAACATCAAGGTAAAAGGGGGCATTGGGGGGGGGATATTGGGTTGATATAGGTCGGTCGGTAGGTTATTCGTGTCGGCAACGCCAAGGTAGGTTGGTTTGATTGGTTGTCGGTAGGTGCGGTTGGGGCTAGCTCTGGAGGTGGGTTTGTTGGAGGTTGGGAGGGGGGGGGTGGAGGGGCGGGGGTAGATCGGTCGGTAGGGGGTTGATGGGGTTTGCTCGGGAGGTGAGGTATACCCGGTAGGGTATTTTGATGAGGTTGGGGGAGGAGGCGGAGGCGGAGGGTGGAGATCGGTAAGTGTTCGATGGGGTTAGCTCTGGAGGTGAGTTGAACGGGGCCGACAGGGGTGGATCGATCGGTAAGTGTTCGATGTGGTTAGCTCGGGAGGTGGATTGTAAGGGTTTGGGGTTTGGAGAGGGAGGCAGGAGGGGGGGAGGGGTATAGTCACTACCACGCATGGCCGTATGACCATAGACCCTGGCATCCCTACAATGCCGGGACGAAGCACGTGGGTTTTCACCGACCAGGCAGGCATTTTTCGCGCCAAGAGTTTCCTTTGTAAGCTTTTCCTTCAGGAGGTGTACGTCTTGGAGTCCTTCAGGAACATCAAGGTGGGGGGGGTCGGTCGGTCGGTCGGTGGTCAGCACCGCAGGCAGGCAGGCAGGCACACACAGTCATGCTCTGCTTTTCCGCTCCCTTCCCTCCCTACCGTTTTTTTTTTCATTTTTTCCCCATTTATTCATATTTTTTTTTTGTTTTACACCTTGCGAGCATTCGGGGTACGGAGGGGGCTAGGGGAGCATATTTAGGTTCGAAATCAGTGTTTGTCGGGCTTTCTGTTCAATGACGAAGCTTCAGAAGGCGGGGCGGGGAGGGGGGGGAGGGGCAAGGGGCGAAAGCTGGAATTTGCCTTTAGCTCTTATTTTGATTATTTTGTGCCACATGTTCAGTAAACCTCCCGCCTATTTTTGTGTAGCGGCACGTGGATGCTCCTGCTGCCCTGTCTGTAAAGATGATAGCCCCCAAGAAGACCCTGTAGCTGAAGCTATTGTGTACTAGTCGTAATTTTTGTGCTGTATCTCCCGTGTGTTTATCGTGTGTCGGAAGCCTTCGCCATTGCAGTCACGGTTGGATTGACTTGCGAGGGCAGTCACGATAAGCATCGTTTCTCACCGATGCCGTGGTGCGTGCTCTTGCCTCTCTCTCTCTCTCTCTCTCTCTCTCTCTCTCTCTCTCTCTCTCTCTCTCTCTCTCTCTCTCTCTCTCTCTCCATCTCTTTCTTCATCTCTCTCTCTCTCTCTCTCTCTTTCTGTCCATCTGTCTCTCTCTCTCTGGCGTGTGTGTGGGCATCCAGGTGGCCCGCGACGCGATCTGCTCGCTCATTCTGGGAGCCCCGCCAGGGAAGGTGTACAACCAGATGCGAAACGTCTCCCGCCGTATGAACGAGCGCTTTTAAATCTGAGCGTTTTTTGTTTTGATTTGATTTGTTTGTTTGTTTGTTTGTTTTTTCGGTCCGAACGCAACGAGGGAAGGGCAGAAGCGTATGACGAGACAAAGAACAGTTAATCCCTCACCGTCCTCGCGCGGTCGTTGTGGTTGCGGTAGATGTCGGTGTGTGCACATTTAAAGCAGTCAGATGTGATTGGCCAGAAGACGCGACCTGCGCGATTATTCTGGAGCTCCGCCGGAGGAAAGGGTACAACCAGATTTTATTAAACGACAGGCGGGTATCACGGGAGCAATGCATACCTAGGGTGCACCACCATCGTCGTCATAAGTCGTGGCCGTTGTTACCGTTGTCATACCCGTTGTACATTTAGAGCCGTTGGACGTGACCGCTGGGAACACGCGGTCTGCGCGGACGATTACTCTGGGAGCTCCGCGGCGGGAAAAAAGAGGGTACAACCGGGTTATTAGACAACGGACGGCACCACCATCGTCGCCATAGCCGTTCTCGTTGTCGTCGTTGTTGCCGCTGCCGTGGTCGGTGGGCAAGTAGAGCCGTTGAACGGTCGCGCGTGGTGGTCCCGAGACACGGTCTGCGAAAAAAATATCCTCATACCTAAAAGAATCGAGTAATTTGTGTCCAAAAACATGGGTGCTGTTGAGGTACTAATAACCTGATATTTTTGGTTCTGGAGAATTTCACGAATAGTGACAAGAACGCCTCCGTATATTGATACATATCTCCAATTATTTCCAAACTTTGAAAATTATGGAAAAAACGCTCTCCGATAAGAATGAACCCAAAAGGGGTCATTCTGGAATGTGGGAGCTCCGTCGTGGGGGGAAATCTGGTCAACCAGATTCGAAACGTCGTCTCACGCCGTATTATGTACCAGGTACCTGGTACTTCGTACTGGCATAAAATGAACGAGCGAGTTTTTATGTCGTGTTGGTTTTTTTGAATCTCGACCACATGCCAAACAAATATGAACGACCTGATTTGTTTTTGTTTTGTTTTGTTTTGTTCGGGGCTTTCTGTATTTTCTTGGTCCGAGCGCAACGAGGGGACGGCCGGACAGGGGGCGGGTGACAGAGCAAAACAAACTGCATGGCGGCCATCGCTTACCCTCGCCGGTGTGAATCTATGCTCGGTTGTTTGATTGGTCGCGCGGTGACTCGGAGAGGCGATCTTGCACGTTCTTTCGGTGGTGCCGTATTTCACTGCGCGTGCATGAATGATTCCACGCTACCGTCTTTTACTGCTGCAGGAACAATTCCACTCTGTATACCCCATTTCACTGCTGCAAGAAGGAATCCACCCCACGGGTAGTCCAGTAGTTTTGCTTCGGAAATCGTGGGTTGCTGGCCAAAAATGTTTTTTTTTTTGTAAGCTTCGCCGGGGAAGGTGTGCGTGCAACCGAATGCGGTGCGGAATGCCTCGCACCGCGTATATAGGTACGATGAAATGAACAAGCAACTTTTGGATTCTGAGTGCCTTGGTTTCTCCAGCCACGCGGTACAAATCGAAGGGGTGTTGTTGTTGTTGTTGTTGTCGACTTACGCTACTCTCGGTCTGAACGCACCGGAACGACGGACAGACAGGTGGATACTTAGAGAGCAGTGCGTACACGGGGTGTATGATTTGCACAACGGGCTCTAAAACTTACATTGCCCAGTGTCCCCCCAACGCTTTTTTTGTCGGCCACATTATGCGGGGAGGGGGATTCTGGCCACCTGTGCAGCAGAGGCGGAGAAGAACGTGGGACTGGTTTTGTGACTGCGCGGGCGACCCACTGCAGCGACGGCGGCGGGCGTGGTGGTGGTGACGGCGGCGGGGGGAGGGGTGCTCATGTCGGACGGTGTAGTTTTCGGAGGGCGCTCTCTCTCTCTCTCTCTCTCTCTCGAGACCAGATATTTTCCGAATGTGCATTGTCGTTCGGTATTATTGGCATATCTTCCCGTCGCTGGAAACATTTCGAGCGCTTTACAAGTACAGGAAAAAAAAAAACCTTAGTCTCCGCGTACAGAACGACTGTAAAAAGGCGGTGATGGCTTTTATTTTGTAGAATCGTCCTGTTGACCTTGTCGTATTATCACCCCCTGGGGAGGCAACCGACGTGTATCCTCCATGAGGTCATACAAATCCCCCGGAACACACGCACGCGCGATCGAAGTAGTACACGCAGCTTGCACAAGATGAGTTTCAATCAAATCCTCCCAACCTCTCCATTGACAAAAAAAACTGTCAATAGATCGGCCAGGACCCGGCGTTACTATCGCTACCATTTACGCTGTTCCCGCTAGTTCCCGGTGGCCCTCTCGGGCGAGCAGACAGGGCACAAGAAATAACGCGTGGTCTGAATCACGTTCAGAGGTCGTCATCCAACGCCTCACGAGACGGTGCTGTACATTTGTTTTGCGTCATGCGCGGGATGACTCCAAAATTTAGGCCAACCCGGTAACCCCCCCCCCCCCCCGGCGTCGCTACCGCCGCTACTACAGCACAGCTACCGCTGTTTCCGCTAATGTTTCCGATTGCAATGACGACGAGAAGGCGAGAAATCCACGCCGCGCATACCGATAAAAATCTCCATCAAAATGAACACAAAACCTGGAATCACACCCAAGGGCAGTCTACCAGCGCCTCGGCTGCAGCTTGGCCTTGCGCAATCCACGGTATGCAGTCTCTAACACAGAGGTCGGTCTGGACACCCCTTGCCGTTGATGGTGCCACCGCCGCTCTACTGTAGCTGCTGCCGCTGTTCCCAGTGGCCCTGCCGGTGGGCGAGGTGAACAAAGACGCTGGGGTTTTATAGACCACACCCAGGGGCACCTTCCACCAACGCCTCGGCGGCGGCTTGGCCTTTGCGCAATCCATGGGGCGTGGGTTCTGCGTAAAATATAGGTCGGACCAGACATACACCCCGTCATTTCCACGGCCACCGTTTTCAGCACCGCCAACACTTGCGCTGTTTCTGTTACTAGCTGGCGAACGGAGCATGAAAACCGCGCGCGTGAAAACAAAAAAAGGCGGCTTGAATCACACCCAGGGACCGTCCACCAACATTTTCAGCGACAGCAGCTTGGCCTCGCGCCACCCACGGTACGTAGGCCCTGAAACAAAAATCGTCCCGGATACCCCCCGTCAATTCTGCCGCTACCGCTACCGCTGGCGTTGCCGCTGCTCCAGCTGTTCCAGGTGGCACACAGCCGGTGTGAGCCAGGGCAAGAAAAAAGTAAAAGACCGCGTTTTTTAGCTCACACCCAGGGACCGTCCAGCAACGCCTGGGCGGCGGCTTGGCCTTCAACCGTCCACGGATTGTAGGCAAAAAAAGACAGGTCGGCCTGGACATCCTTGTCGCCGTTATCGTCGCCATCACTACCGCTAGCACCCGCGTCGCTACCGCCGCTACCACCGGTATTGTCGCTGTTTCCGCAGCAACCAATGCCACTGTCTCCGGTGGTGCTGCTTACGGGTAGGGGGAAAACGCGCGAGAACAACTTGGGGACTTGGGAAACGAGGGGGCTAAAAATGTTGGTCCTGCTCTCGACGTCGGACAACAGCGGGGATGGGGATGGGGGTGAGGGTGGCGGCGGCGACGACGACTTACTACCCGCCGTGACGACCACGTCTACCGCCCCATTGCGCCGGCCGCACCCCTCGTACACGTGGATGTTGTAGACCCTGCACGGTGGGGACGCGGCGGCACGCGGTGGGGGGGCGAGAAGAAAAGTAAGAAGAGGAAGAAGAAAGAAGGGAGAGAAGAAACAAGTGCGAGAAAACAATAGAACATATATATATGAACACACTAAAAAGGCAAGAACAAAAACCAGAAGATAAAAGAACGAGGTTGCTTTGGCGAAACACTACGCTATCGTAAGAGACCGAACCGAACTCAACCGAACCGAACCGAACCGAACCGATTCATAACTCCAACAACCTGTGTTTCTGGGCGCGTCAAGGTGTCTTTTTGGCCGTATCATTGAGTTCATTTTAGTGCAAAGTGGAGGCGATCAGTCAAGGGGCCAACCCGCGGTCTTTTGCGGTACGTAGCATCCTCGCCGACACAGAGAAAAAAAAAAACACGACCGCTGCACCCCCGGTCGTTTTTAACGAAAATATTGCGGAGTGTCACCGGTCGGTGCCTTCTGGTGAGGAGAGCCTGCATGCAGCATCAGATCTACCCTGCTACTATTTAATGCTACGGTACTTGGTGCGTTTCACTATTATAGCTGTACCCTGCTGTGCGAGAGGTGAAGCTACATACAGTATTAATAGTGGGCTTACCGTTGTAGTGCTGCACATCACAGCTAAAAATTCGATGTATCATGACTTCACTTCTTTTAGTAGTGACCCATAAATAGGTCGCCCATGTGTAGCCCATGATGAGGTGCAAGTGAATGCCCATGGACCATGTGTTATACGGAATACCCTGGGCTGGGTAATCGATCGGTCTTTGACCCCTATAGCTCAGTAGGTAACCCCTTCACATTTGTCGTCTAGGTCACGGGTTCGAACCTCACTTCGAATGTTTCTTTTACAGAAACGTTCGCGCGTGCACACCTAAAGAACACATCTATCTCCCTGGGTTCCCCAGGTAATGAAACGAAGCGGGTAGGTCAGCGTACGGACGGACGTATGTATACGGTTCCGACGCCCCAAAGGTCCGCCGTTTAGAGGGGGGGAGAGTGTTATAAGGATAACCCTGGGCTGGGTAATCGATCGGTCTTTTACCCCTATAGCTCAGTAGGTAACACCTTCACACATGGTTATGTATGCCCATGGGTATCGCACGTGGGTAGCACACGAGCCAGTCATGAATGTTTGGTGGTCGCCGTATGTGCCGCCCAGGTGTATATTCAGCCCGATGTTTTTTTGTGGTGGCACGGGACGTCCATGAGTCGCCCACGTGGGTCGCCCATGATGGGTCAAACACGAGTCTGTGTCCCATGGGTCACCCATGGCCGTGTCCCATGGGACTCCCATGGGACTCCCATGGGACTCCAAATGGGGCTTCATACAAGAGACCAAAAAAAAAGGAGGGGAGAGGGCCACTGTGGTCGATCGAGAGGAATCATAATTAACTTCTAACCCTAACCCTAAGGCAATCAGATGTAGTCAACCATTCATTGGTTGGCAAAAGGCCCTTTGTCTCGCACACAGCAGTGTGTGCCAACCATTTTATCGAAATAATTGATACCTGGTAAAGCGTTACGAGTACGTATTGAAAGAAAGTAGCGTGAATTTTAGTGGTGGGGGGGGGGGTTCGGGTAAGATTTACAGTACAAACAGTGCATACAGTAGTTACCGAGTACGTATACGGAGTATAGTACGTACACAGTACTCCTATTCAAGGTACGTACACTCGTACACTTATTGTATCAGGGATACAATATCAATACATGTACCGGTATACAAGAAGAACTGGAACTACTGGAACAAGAACAATTCCTACTACTACTTACTGCTGTAGTACGTACTCGTGCGGTGCATCGCATCAATCAGCAACAGAAACGGACAGAGAAACGAGCACCTCTGCTCCGAGGTTTCCGCTGTTGTGTCGACCGCAGGCGCCGCTGGGTATGACCTGGAAAACCATCCCCCAGTGGTGGTGGTGGTGGTGGTGGTGGTGGTGGTGGGGTGCACGTTGTTAATATGATGCCCGCCCGCGCTGCAGACACAGGTAGCAGGCGTCGATACTTCTTCCCCCGCGTCGAAGGTGACCCCAATTCCCGCGATGGACACCATCCCGAAGCAGACAGCAAAGGCGAGAATCGACAGGGGGACCGTCCAGCTGCTGCCCCTTGACCCTGGGGCCATGGGATCGCCCGCAAGGGGCATCTCTGCGGGCTCCTCCTCGTCCTGCTGCTCCTCCTCGTCTTCCTCGACTTCTTTTTCTGCTGCTGCTGCGGCTGCTGCATGGTTGTTTTCGTCGCTGTTGTCGTTCACATTATTATCCGGCCGCATGACAATAGGCTCACCGATGGCATCCCCCATCCAGGATAGAACGCCGACGCCGTGGCGTAGGGCGTGTCCGGCGATTGCCACGACCAAGTTGTTGTTCTTGCTGCTGCTGTTGCTGCTGCCGGCTGCGGGCGCCACCGCCGCCGCTGCCACCGCCGCTGTTTCTGCTTCTACTTCTGCTTCTTCTGCTGCCGCCTCTGCTGCCGCTCCTGCTGCCGCTCCTGCTGCCACATCCTCCGCAGCCGCCAGCGCCATCACCTCATCCGGCGCAACCTCGACGACGACCGGAGGAAGAGAAAGGTGTTCGTCCGAGGCCATCATCACGTACAGTGATTTGCACCGGGTCGCGTTCGTGCAATAATGCTGCGTAGCACACCCAGTCAGATATATATACCAGCAGACAGGGAGGCAGACAAGGCAGGCAGACAGGCAGGACGGTGTATAGGAAAATGGCACTGAGGTCTTGACAGCGGCAACCGTGCTCGAGGCGTCCTGAGAGTTGGGACGGTCGGCGGGGATGGAGGGGTGTGTATGATGTGGAGAAGTTCCTGGTTGGTCTTACCAGCGGAAACGGTTTCGTCCGCAGGACGATCCCGAATTGTTACCCTTCACGTATCATGTACCAGGTACCTGGTATGATAAATAAATATGTAACGGCGCTGTGCACATACAAATTGTACAGGATTGATTCTGGATTCAGGATCCAAGAAATATACGAGTAGTCGATCGAGGATACCGGCATTTTATTCCACGTCGTACTGCTTGTACCTGTACTGCGAACAGATTGTGCTTACAGTGTACCTGGTAGAGGATTATAGAGTACGTACGGTAGTAGGTGTCGCTGTAGTACTTGGTAAAAATCGCATGAGAGCGAGGTTTCCTGAAGTACAACCAAGTACGAGTAGTACCAGCATGAGCGAGTTGGTTCCAGCGACGGGCGAAACATTTTGGCTCCGAAACTTTGCACCACATGCACGGTTTTTGTGAGTTGGGAAACAAATTTTGTCGCGGTTGTTCTTCATGGCATTGTGAAAAAAAGCCGATTGCGTGTAATACGAGTAGTTAGTATTAAGATGCGTTGAGGCGTTCTACGATAGAGGTAGCACATTTATTTCCGCTATTTTTTTTCTGAATGACGGGGTTCCTTGACCCGAAATCGTCGGAATGCCAATCTTGTTTCGATAAATAAATGACGTTTGTTGTGCATGCTTTTGTGGGTATTATTATCCTTCTTCGGGATGCATCTTTGATTTTGGCTGAATTCAGTTTTGGCGTGAGGTATGGAGCTCCTCAAGTGAGGTGCCTCAGAAAAATTAGGGTGAACCTCCATCGTAGAACGCCTCTCTTTCAATAATAGTGTGCATGATGTCCTTCTCTTTATTTTAGGTTTTGCTCTCTTCAGGCGCAATTTACAAACAAAACGGAGACTTTTGGGCATTTTTTTTTACCTTGATTGACGCAACGCAATTATTATAATAATAGATATAATACAACAAAAAGGCCAGGCCTCACTTTTTGCATACTATTCCCGTGAAGAAAAGCATGCCAAACAATGATTCCAAGCCTCAAAAACTATGGCGCAAGAAGAATTTTGTGAAAACAGAACGAAACGATAGATGATGTAAGATGTGTGTGTGCACACAGGAGAATGAGCAATTTTTGGTCAGAATATATAGAGGTCCAAAATGAACGAAAACAGGTCTAAAGTGGCCTATAGGCCTAATTGAATTTTTATTTGTCGTTCATAACGGTTTTTTTTGTCTGAACCACACCAAACGCCAACCAAGACCATTACTATTATTATTATTATTATTATTATTATTATTATTATTATTATTATGCTTGCCTTCCGATAATGTATAGTGTTGTTCTAATAAACGACTATTATTGTACGCAGTAAGTGTTCTGGTGCCGAAACTCCACGAGTCAGGCACGATAAGAGTCGCCGTATATAGTCACCACAAAATTCACCTTCTCGGGCTCTCAAACAACAATGATGATACTGCCTGCCGCGCTCTTGTCCTGGAGAGTTCTTCACTTTATGTTGGTCTTTTTTTACATTGATTTGTCGGATGGCAAGCATAATAATAAGAATGAACAATGAATACCATACTGTGTAGTACGTTTACGTACATTGATTGGACTACTCGGCACTAAACATTTATTATTTATTATTTCCCTTGCCATCCGACAATGTGCAGCATGATCTTCGACATTGACGCCTCACAACTTTCCTGAAAGAAAAAAACCTCGGAAACAAAAAGGAAACCCATGCAAATCCGCACTATTAATTATTATTACCACATCGACAAGGGGAACGCATCCGATCGCCGGTGAAGAGTTTTTGCAAATCAGAGCTCAGAGCGGCTGTGCTTCGTGGAATATGGACCATTCTTCGGACATTTAGTTTTCACTTGTTGAGCAGGGGGGGAAAACAAAAAATGAACACAACAATATATTTCAGGATTTTGACGTAAATCAGAGTATTCTTAACCCTTTTAGAACCCCAGTCCCGTTTTGGGGACAAACTACTTATGATTTGAGTGAGTTTTGTCCCCACATATGGGACTACGGTGCTAAAAGGGTGAATACCATACCAGGTACCAGGTACTACTTTTTTGTCTTGCACAAGAGAAAACACCCTACGTATATATTCCGGCCAAAACCAAGAACAAGCCGATAACCACACCTCCTGCCAAAAAAAGGAGGGCATCAGGGAGAAATGAGCCTACTCTCCATCTATCTGCTTGGTCGGTGAAAAAAAACCCGACGTGCTCGGCCCCGGCATTGCAAGGATAATATGCGAGGGGTCTATGGTGATACGACTGCAGTCATGCAAGAAATGAAGACGAGGGCATCCCCCCAACCCCGCCCTCTACAACCTAACCTACTGTGAATCCTCTTAACAACGTGTCCATGGACGGAGCTTTTCCAGGGGAAGGGTTGTTCCCTGTCATCGCATGATACTGCCGGGCTAGGAAAACCACACTCCCTAGACGGATCAAGGTACGCGGGCGTACTGGAGACCCAAAACCACCGCCTACCCCTATAACCCTATCCCAGCAACTATCGCCGGCCTGTCCCTGCTGCTATCCGAATCGTTCCCTAACAACGGTTCTGGATGGATCTTCCAGGCACTACCTGTGGTTGTTCCTCTATTGCATGCGAACCACTTGCTGACCCTAACCCTAACCCATCAAATATAACCAGCAACTTTCTAGTGGTATCAAGGTCAGGGCGTAGACTCAAACCACTGCCTGGCCCTATATCCCTATCCCAGCAAATATAACCTTCCTGTTCCTACTGATATTCGAATTGTGCTGACAGCGCTCGTTTCTGAACCGGTTTTGGAGTGCGGGGCTGGTCCCCCCTACATGGCGAAGTATTGCGGGCTGGGAAGCAACTTCCCAGTGAGATCGAGGTAGGGGCGGAAGGCTCAACCTAACTCTTATGCCCCTAACACCTAACCAAGCAATCAAAATCGGCCTCATCATAATCATTTTAGCAACGTGCCCAGATGTATCTTCTAGGTGCCAGGCTGTTCCTCTTGTTTCACGTTTTTGCGGGACTACGAGCTAGGAGACCTTTTTATTGACAGTGGGGTCAAGGTACGGGTATAGACCCAACCCATCCCCCAACTCTAACCCTAACCCTAGCGTTGACCCTGACCCTAGCCCTGACCCAAAGCACAAACGGGTCATAGCTGGCCAGAAGCGCGGCTGCGCATCTTCCGCGGTAGCATCGAGAGCGAGACATTTCTGAGAAAATGCGGGGACCACGATTGTGAAAGAGAAAAGGCGGGGACCATGATATTCCTTCCACTCACTCCTGGCCAATGAGAAAAAGTCGGGAAAATTACGTCCTCGACTCCACCCTCGAGAGTAGGTTTAGCAGTCTGGGAGAAGGGATCTTGAGGGATGTTTTTTACTTGAAAAATGCGTAGCGTGGTCTGCACTTCGGAATCGTCGTCCGCAACTGAGAAATTTCCTGATTCGACGCAAACGCGGCGCAGCCGCGTTTATGGCGAGTTTTGGCCCGTTTTGGCTGCGGTTTGAGATCAGGGTTCGGGTTAGGGTTAGAGTCAGGGGTTGGGTTGGGTCTTCGCCCGTACCTTGATCCCAACAGGGTCCAAAACACCTGAATAGCCTACCAACCTAAAGATCCCTTCTCCCAGATTGTTAAAGGTCCTCACCCTCGACCCGTATTTATTCACGTTGTAGTGCTGGAAGAGTTGCTATTCGGTGACTCTACGAGCCCCATCCAATCAGCGATCAGGCTCCACGAACCCCGCCAATCAGCGATCAACCAGTGGGGTTGAGGTTTCCACAACAAGCGGGACGATATCGACCCGGGAGACCTCCGTTCTCGTCCCCGGTCTGTCGGGTTTGTAAATATATGGGATTATTCAAGATCCGAAGATGGTACCACATATCCTCTACTTGTGACGCTGGCTCCACGAACCTCAGTCAGTCAGCGATCAGCCAATGGGTTTGATGTTTTCACAGCGTGCGGAGCGGTAGAGACCCGGGGGATCACCTTTTTCGACCCCGATGGGGTGGAGTTGGAGAAGAATGGAAAGGCCTAATATCCGAAGATGTGACCAAATCTTCCCCGGGGGGCGCAGGTTCCACGAGCCCCAGCCAATCAGTGACCTGCCCAACCCTTGCGGGGGGTTATCCACCCGGAGGGTCACCGTTTTAGTCCCCGGTTCGTCGGAGTTGTAGATGCATGGACGATGTACGATGCGCGTGGATTCAGCATCAAGCAAATCTTGAATCCTCGATAGAAGCTACGAGCAGTGGGGATGGGTACCGAACCCTATGTGCGATAAAAATGAAGGCAGCCTGTGAGCACGGCTTCTGCGGTAGACAGACCGCTGACGGTAAATTTTTTTTGATGATAAATAAACGCTCCTGGTGCTTCCGTCTAGAACGAAACCAGGTTCCGTACGAGATAAGTTGGAATTAAGAGTGATGATTTTGAAAAAAAAAAAAGAGAGATAAAGGGCCGAATATAGAGACGATACACATCAAAGGTATTTTACCAGCAGGAAGCAGGTGGCAATCGATAACTGCTGTTGTTGCGTCGTGTGACTCGTTTGCTCCGGATCGATTCAGACAATACGCTGTACGTGCCAGAGGCGATGACACGAACATGCTGGAAAAAAAAATGTAACGTTTCTGTCTGAAGGTTGAACCGTTCGCGGCAGTCGGTAGATCAGGTTGATCCTTATCCTTACGTCTTGCTGACGGTAGATGTATCTCAAGTACCGGAAGATGAATATTAGAAGAGTTGCTATTAATAAATAGTAACCAGCAGAGGCATACCAGAATGCCCCATAGATACACGCCAATTATTTCTACGTACCCCAGGGCCGCTATGACGCATTGACGTACGTAAAGCTCATGTAGACCCAAACGGGTATAAATAGTTAATTAGAGGGCGTTGGCAGCAGCCAGAGGGGGACATAGCTGGTATATATATCAGAACGCCCCCTACACGGAAAAGCCTGCTACCTCTATGTACCCCCCGGGCTGTTGAATTGACATGTCGCACCGAGAAAAATCAACAAAGATTACGCAAACGCCCGAGACGGAGGACCTCTCGCCAGGAGGTCCGTCCACGGATCTTCCACAAATGACGGCTTGAAAAATCCCGTCCCTCTCGCTCCCCCTCCGTCTCCCCTTCCCCCTCCCCCCCTCCCCCTTCCTCCTCTTCCGCCTCCCCCGCGCCCTCCTCCTCCCCCTCCACCGCCACCGCCATCCCAGTAACTCCCCCGCCCGCCCCGTCCCCTCCCGCCCTCCCCCCCGCCCCTGCCTCCCCCCCGTTCCATACCGCCTCCGCCACCCCCCCACGCTGGCTGCGAGGGGGCTGCCCGCCCTCCGTAAGCCGTCGACGGCGGCTGCGGGGGGGGTTGTCTCGAGTATGCCCCGGCCCCCCCCTGCCCCCTCCCTCTGCCACCGCCTCCTCCGTCATAAAACCCTGCTCCGCCGACGCCGCGACCTCCCGCTGCTCCTTGGAAACCGTGCTGCTGCTGCTGCTGGGGCTGCTGCAGGTGGTGCTGTGGTGGAGCCTGTGGTACATACATATGAGGCGGGGGCGGGGGGGGGGGAGGGGGGGGATGCCCCCCCCGGGGATCTCCTGGTAGGAAGTAGCCGACTGGAGGGGTGGGGAGAAACGGTCGCGGTGGCGGCGGCAGCGGCCCCGCCCCCCCGTGGGGGTTGGGCAAAGCCTGCCACCCTCCGTTACCCGGCCCCCGGCGTGGATCGCCAAACATGCTCTGGGGAGTTCCAGGCGCCCCCCTCGGAGGGTTTCCTTGGGAAGGGTGGGGCGCCTGGCCGGCGCCATTGGTAGGGGTCGGGTTTCTCATCTTTTGAAGGCGTTGCTGATGTTGCTGGGAGGGTAGGGGCCGGGGGCCTGTGCCTGGAGGACGTTGGGGCAGCGAGTTGTCGGCAGGGGCGGGGATTTCACCCGTTCCCCATCCTGGGAAGGCGGGGCAAGTGGAGGGGGGAGGGGGCGGCATTGTGCGTTGGGCGCGTTGGGGTTAGAGTTCACGGGGCATAGGGGGACTGCTAGTTCAAGAGCTCCTCTACGGGGGCAGCTGGGCGTAACGCACACGGTTTACGGTGTATCCCTTTAGCGGAGAGGTTGGCGAAGGAGGGGGGTGCGCTCGATATCGTGCATGGCCGGAGTCGGATGGTTCACCCAAAATAAGTACCCAGCGGGACGAAAAACGAAAACAAACAAAAAAAGGGGAGACAGACTAAAACAAGAACAAACAAAAAATTGAAAAAGACATCGACAAAAAACAAAAAGGACGAGAAAAAGGAAAAAGAAAAAATTATTTAAAAAAAAAAAACGAGAGACGAGATATTTGCGCGCATACACTAACACACCTCAAAAGACGCCATTACAAAAAACAAAAACACGATCAACAAACCCGACCAGCAACCGCACCGATCGTAACCGTAAAGCACGACACGATCACAACTGTGAGCAGGCTTACCCACGACCAGAGGCGTCGTCTTGCTTCCGTTTTTGTCCATCGTGTCACCGTCGCCGTCACCGCCAGCGGCGCCACCACCACCGGCCGCGTCGACCACTCCGAACACGCTCGCCGCGTAAACCTCACCCGGACCTGGAAGGCTTTCCTTTAAAGGAGTCGATTTTTTGCTGCTGCCGTTGGTAGTGGCGGGTGCGGGGGGGGTGGGGGGGGGGGGGGGGGGTACTCATTATCATGCATGGCCGTAGTCGTATGACCATAGACCCTCGCAATCCCTACAATACCGAGACGGAGCATGTCGGGTTTTCACCGACCAGGCAGACAATGGTTGCACCGAGCGCAAGGCGAAAGGTAAGGTGTCCGACGAGTCGCACGTAGGGTGAGCTGCATCCTTCTATTACTAAGAACCGCTTGTGAGGCGGACTTGCATATGGATGGCGGCTTCAACCGCGTACGATTACTCATTTGTTGCTTACCGTAAGTAGTTTGACCATTGACCACGCATCCCCTTTTAGAACCGCAGTCTTGTTGTGGGGACAAGCCAGTCAAATTCCAAGTAGTTTTGTCCCCAAAACGGGACTGCACAGTCCTAAAAGGCTTAAGGTCACACGCAATCGTACCAGGCACACGTATGCTACGTACAACTAACCAATACAGGAATGCACTCCCATTTCGGCAACACACTACTTGGAATTAGAGTTAATGGTGTGTTTCTGTCCTGCAGCAACAGGGTGAGGGTTAGACAAAACCCCTGTAGGGCAACAGCAGCAAAAACCATACTGAATATTGTACCTATCATGCACCGACGTTTTTTTGAGACAACCTGCTTGGAACTAGTGTGGGATGATTCCTGCCGTTGTTGGTGGCGGACGAGACGGGGTTTATATATAGGGGGCGTGCAAAATGGACAGGGAGAGGGGCTATTTCGAGGGGGGCGCAGGGAGAGGCGTTATTTCGAGGGAGCCGAGTGTGTCGTGCTCGTCCTTGGAAGGCGACGGGTGTATGGGGGGCGGGGGTTAGGGGATCGGAGGAGCTTACCGCTTTTATTCGAAAAAATGGTTGACACCCACCACGTAACTGTGTACAAGACAAAAGGGGCTTGCGCTAACGATTGGTTTGATCGGTTTCCACTGCAATTGGCTCAGGGTTGGGCATAAGGGTATTGGGTTGGTTCTACTCGTTTCGTACACCAGTGTGTGCCAACCATTTTGTCAGCGGCACTCTACGAGATAGGCGTTTGGGGTTTGAAATCAGGCAAACAAAGGGGTAGGGGACAGGGGATAGGAGGCGAGGGATGGGGGATGGAGAGTTGGGGATGCGGAAACGGAGGGGATGGGGGATGGGGTCCGAACAAAGGCCAACATAAAAAAAACGGCAACTTTTGGAGGGGACGGTCGCCAGAGCCGTGATGTTGGGGGAATCTACTGTTTCAACCATGCCCACAACTACCGATACTTCTAATACGTAAGTGTGTTCAGTCAGTCTGGTACGTTCGTGTACGTGTGTAGTGCCACATGTCCATTTTTTCATAAAAAAAAATCAAGTGTTTCATCCTCCGGCGGATTGGCAAAAATAACGTTAAACCCTTTCAGGACTGTAGTCCCGTTTTGGGGACAAATCTCTCAAAAATTTTGAGTGGTTTGCCTTCCCAACATGGGACTGTAGTCCCGGAAGGAATAAGCTCATCACGCTTCGCTCACGTTGCCACAGCAGAGCAAGCAGCAGCTGCTGCTGCTGCTGCTGCTGCTGCTGGTGCCCCGGTCTGATCCCCGGAGGATCAGGTGTGGTGGGGATAGCCACCCGGGGGAGTTACCGCCTCCATGCAGTGTGGCAATAGAGAGGGTGGTGGTGTCTGTTGGAGCCAACACGCTCCTATCGTACGAGTATAGAATATGTCACCGCCTTTTATGTACCATGTACGAGTACAACCGCAGCAGCAGCGGCGGCGGCAGCGGCGGCGGCAGTACAGCAGCAGCGAAGGTTGCATAGAAAGTAGACCCTCGGCCCTTGGCCCAACTTCGACAAGATGGTTAAAATCTACCGGGTACTCGACTGTAACTTTGAACCCTACCCTCTGGGAAAATTCTCGGAATGAAAATATGACAAGGAGTTATTAATAGTGTGGACTACCTGGTATCTATGAACAACGATTTTATTCAAGCTGGGTCAAGTCGTAAACGCAACGTACCAGCAGCAGCAACAGCAGCAGCAGCAGCAGCAGCAGCAGCAGCAGCAGCAGCAACAGCAACAGCAGCAGCTGCAGGGCAACGGCGGACGATATCCGCGGAATACGTAGAAGGGGCGAATAGTAGCGAGATGCATCTCAGTGGGCGATTGGAGGCGTTTTTCAGCGAGAGACGCCGCGGAGGAGTATCGCGGGGTCACGCCTTGGCAGTCTCGCGCTTCAGAGAGCTCAGGACAAGACATTGCCAGGTAATACGGAAGAACATCGTAATCAGGACCAAAAGTGCTTGGTAAAAATACTGTGATACAAAGGTTTTTGACTACATGATGGGTCTTGATTACTACAGGTATGGTTCCCCGTTATATTATTATTGTTTCCCTAGCCGTCCGACGACGTGCAGCCAGCATGATCTTCAACATTGATCACTCATCACTCTCCTGAAAAAAGAAAAGCTCGGAAACAAAAAGGAAACCCATGCACCAAGTCTACCTCCCTCCCTTCTGTGCCAACTTTCGGCTTGTCCACTCCATTCTCTGTCCTTGCTCCTTCCTTCTCATTCCCCGTTATATTTGATAACGGAGAGGCCCTACAGCAGTAAAAGCAAGACAACCTCTGTAATCAACTTAGCTCGTATGTATCATCACTGCTGTTTCTGGTCGGTAAACGCTGGCCTTTATGCCGACCGCCGTGTTTTTTTGGAAACACGCCATCGAAAGGAGCTGGGGTTAGGGGTAAGGCTGAGGGCAAGGGTTGGGGTTGCGGTCGGGTTGGGCCTGTGGCGACGCGCAAGATAGAAAGTGACAAAAAAAAGGTGTTGCACGCGTTTATTTGCAAGGTGATGTAGCATATGTATACTGGTATGTACATAGTAGTCGCCCGAACTCACACTAACAACGAACGATATTCTACTACTGCAGGAGACCGCGGTCTGACCCCCTGACTGTCCCTGCACTAAAAATAGTACGTCAAGGACACAATAGGCCTCGACGCGCGCCTAAACTGTAAAGACCGGGTCTTCCCACTGCGTACAGCAGCGGTACCGCTTTGGACGAAAATATAAAGAACGTTTGGTATTGATATTGATGATAAAAAGTTCTTATATTTCCGCTCAGAGTAGTAGAGCATATTTGGCAGCAGATTGTACAGGCAGGGTGCAAGAGTACAGGGCGCAGCTACTTACCAAGGAAACGAGAAGTACGAGAGCCAGGCCGAGCTTGTACAGGAAGATAAGAGAGCCGGGAGAGTGAAGGTACTGTTGTAGCGTAGAACAAAATCTAGCGTGGACCAGCTGTTCTGTGCTGTGCTGAGTAGTGTAGCAGCGCTGCAGCTGTTGTCAAACAGCAGGAGTCGCAAACCCGGCACAAGCAGCGCAAAATGCGGGATGACCTTGTTGATGGAGGCGACCAACAGGACCACACGCTACCAATCTACTGCTTGTAGACTGCTGTGCGTTCTTTGCGTGGGGCCATCGCGTGGTGCGGTTTTGGGATGCAAGATATCTCACTACTGCTGTAGTCTGTCTCACACCAAGCCTACATCACACCCGGCCGGGCGTAAAGGGAAAAGGGAAACAGGCAAAGAGGTTGTTTTCGGGACGAAAGACACTCGGGACCCGGCACCGAGGAGGGAAATAACAAAATAACGAACGAACCTTGCTTCCTCCTTATCCGCAAGAGCCGCGTTTGCGAGGTTGCCCTGCTCCCGCCGAGCCTTCAGCGCTGCCAGCTTGCGCTTTCTGCTGTCTTGTTCACCCTCCATCGACCGGCTGGCGTGGTGCCTGGGTTGCAGGACAGCCACTGGCACACAGCTCCAGCACACAGCTGCACACAGCACAGACCAGGAAGAGAAATACGGGGAGTAGTTCCGTTTCGAAAACGCCTTGTAGGGATTTCCATACAGGTCTCGCACTCTTCTTCCTCATCCTTGCACCCATCAAGCTCACTGCCCAGGCCACGTACACCCTCTGCGGTCTTCCTTTTTCGAGCGAAGCATGGCGGCAAAGGTGCGACCCGGGGATTCTGCTGCGTGGGTGTTGTTGGTGCGCGTCGTGATCCTCCGGCGTCTTTCGTGTGGTGTGTGGTGTGCTGTTGTGCTCATCTCATTTTCTCGCCGCCTTTTCGTTTTTTGGTGGAACGTCGACTTTATCGAGGGTACATCACGCAATGGACGTGCGTGCCATAGCCAACCTGGGGTGCACAACGAGCCTTACCTTGCACGGAAGGACGGAGTCGTTAGCTTTCTCCCCTGGATACGCAGTTTGTGCAGCCCGTGTGTTGTCCTTTGTCCCTGTTGAAGGAGGTTGTATTCCTAGTGTTTTTGCGAAACGTACTTGCTTGTCCGACGAGCCAGAAGCCGAGAAGGCTAAACGGGAACGACCTCCAGTTTTGGCAGACTCATGCTACACCCACATGCCACTACGACCCACGATTGCTATCCCAAGACTCCTGGCCTCCGCCCGTATACGAGCATGCCCCCTATCCGAGGGCATCTATCCAATATCTACGGGTACATCCGGTAGGGTAACATGATCATTCGGATGCAGCTGATGATGGGCTCTCTCGTACGTAAACACACCGCATTTTTCACCGGTACGTACTACTACTGCTGCTGCTGTACGAACGTAGCGGTAGTACGTATCCCGCCCACGTACGGACGGAGCTGCAGCGCTGCACCAACAAGTACCAAGTGCAGCTCAGCAGTAGGCAATGAGTTCAGGAGTGACGCGAAGTAGACTGAACAGTTAGTAGTAGAGATTAGGATCCATTCAGCAGGCGATATTCGCGTGGTATGCGAGGCCTGGGCTCGAGAAGTCGGCGGTCCTCAATGCGCGGCCTTGCCGTATCACGCGATGTTGTTGGTTGGGAGTTGGGATTGTTCTTTTGCGGTTCGTATTTTCCAATGATCCGCCGACTACGCAGCAAGTAGTAGCAGCGCAGCAGCAGCTCACGTCATATCTCGGAGCACCGCAGCAGCAGCAGCAGCAGTACTGCTGCCCGTGCCAGTACGTACAGTGGTATACCTGATACCAGGTGCCAGGTATACGGTATGATGTCTTGATATCTGATACCTGGCTTGATATCATCGGGTATACTACGTGTCAGCGTCAGGTACAACCGCACCAGGTCGCGAAGTACCAACACCTGCCTTGCATGATATTGATATTAATAGTCTAAACTTACACTGTTTTTATTACTGCAATAGTATGTACCTGATTTTGACCCTAATGGGTCCGGTACACCTGATTGTGGCCAAATGCATGTGGCCTTCACATTACCCCCCTTGGGATCCCGAGATACGATACGCAGCGAGCAAGAAAATAGATAAACTTGGTGTCATCAACCGTGTCCGAGAGAGCAGCTTGAGTGCGCCGCAGTACACACGTGGGGTCATGCTATAATAGCTAGCGTCCGTGCCGTCCAGCTCCATGCGTGGTAAACGCGGGCACCAATTTGCATCGTCCCTCAATCACGCAGCAGTGACCGGTGTTTTTTTCGTCATACACTGCTGTACCTGGTACATGGTATTTATAGTCTTTTATCGTCAGGTTTTCCCCTCCGAAATCCCTAGAGGGTTAAATTAACCCTTTTACAACTGCAGTCCCGTTTTTGGGAGAACTTAGTTGGAGTTGCAGTGGTTGTCACCAGAACGGGACTGCGGTACTAAAAGGGTGACTTAAACCGTTCTTCCTACATAACCGTCGACATCGAGCACAACGAGTGTCCCTGCCGGTTCTTTAGTTTATCTGGTATGAGTTATACGTCCCAAAGACCGGCAAAGTCGCCTCGATTGTTCAATCCTACAACTGTAGTTTACTTGAGAGATACAAGCTCTGTGGTCTCGAAACTGCGACACAGAGGCACTGCAGTACATTGTTTTACAGCAGTATCCCTTGAGTAAGCAGAGCAGACTACGCAATGCCATGCCATCGTACTGGATACGACAGGCACGACATACACATTCTATGAAATAGAGATACATCAAAAACCGAAAAAGAAAACTAAGGAAAACGCATCTCGGGAAAACAAAAAAACAAAAAAAGTGCCGTGGCCCTCCAGAAGCGAAGGAGATGTCGCAGAACATACAAAATCAAGCCAAAGAAACAATAATACTTCGTATACCACAAAGAATCAATAATACTTCGTATACCACCAGCATACAATACAAAAAAATACCCTGGCCCCCGGCCCCTTGTATACTGGCCGTGCTGGGCCCTCACACCTTACACAGAAAACTTGTGCTTGCGCCGTCTGCGTAGCGTTTGATGCTCAGAAGAACTCCTGCTAGGTTTCCCGTTGACTGGCCATTTTTTTTGTTTTTTTGTCCCGGGGACGGGGTTGCCTGCCTGCTAACCATTCCTCGTGCTCTGCGCGTGATGCGGTGGCGTGGTATTTCTCTTACAACATTCACCGTTCAGCTGTGATGCGGTGGCGTGGTATTTTTCTTACAACATTCACCGTTCAGCTTTTTCAGCGTTTCAACTTTCAGGAACCTCTTTTATCACAGCAGTCAGTCAGTCTTCAATGTTCTGTACTACCGCGCGCAGCAGTCGAACCTTACCAATAGCATATTTTCCGCGTTGTTGGCGCTGATACGACGCCGGGCTGATTCCCGATACCCATCTCATCTATTGATAGATATTCAGGGCAGATACACGTACGACGGATTTCCTGATCTGTGCGATCTACCCCCATGATTACAGGCCAAGGTGTGTAGTCTACAGTACATGGGAGTAGAGCTTGTATCTCTCTGGGATGAAGGATCGGCATGGACACGTGGGTGTGCTGGACGTCGATGGGTATGTTCGTAGAAATGACGGTTTCATGCGAGGAGCACACACACATACGCGATCAATATTTCCTGCCGTGGCACGCGCTTCTCGTGGGGTTAGATCTGTACTGCACAGATCATGCGCAGTACCTGGTATCTCAAGTGTAGGTAAGGATCTGTAGATTTTCTACTGCTGTACAGCGTGATCGGTCCGAAGTGTCTGGCACAGGGCAATTATTACAGGCAACCGTAGTAAATAGGACCAAATAGTGTGGGCAACAAAATGGTACATATATAGATTCTTATGTGCACCACAGGTCCTATTTACTACGGCCCCCCGTGATACAAAGAAAAGAAGCACCGAGAAAGTCAGGCTTAAGATTTACCAGAAAATAAGAAATCCGGTAGTCGCTGTACAAGTACTGAAGAACGCACCGATTCTCCAATCTAAAATCCAGCTTTGGCCAACTTTCGGTTTTAGTTATTTTCATCTACAGTAACTACATTCAGTATAGGAAGCAAAAATAAACCTCAGCTGTAAGATCGAGGATTCGGTCGAAAATGGTCTCTGCTTTCTATCAAATGTTACATATAAATGCCCCATGGACAAATGTCGTCCGTTTTTCTTTGCAACAGATTTCTTGTTCCGCTCTGGCTCTCGTGGCGGCGGCGTCGTCTGGCGTCGTGGAGGCGTTCGTGACGCCCGCAGCCGCGATTGGCCGGACGGGTGTAACGGTCGGAGGAGCCGCCTCGCCGGTGGTATGGACGCACCCGTCTTCCAGGGGTTGGAACTCCTGCCGATCGCGACGAGCGGGAAGGGAAACGGGGTGAGAGTTTTCGTGGTGCGTGTGTGGGGGGTGGTGGTAATGTTGGGGTGTGTGGTGATGGTGGTGGTGGTGGGGGTGATATAGTGGTTGTCGCTGATGGTGGTCGTGGTGGTCGTCATCGTGGTCGTCATCGTGGTCGTGGTGGTCGTCATCGTGGGATTGGGTTGTTGGTCGACCGGATATACAGGAGTACAATAGTTTATGCAGTTGACGTTGTCAGTGCTCATGCGCGTGCTCAACAAGGAGGCGGAGGACGGGGGAGGGGGGAGGGGGGGGGGGGAGGGGGGGGGGGGGGGGGGGGGGGGGCGACCGAGAGTACACCTTGCAGACTCGAGAAGCGATAAAAACGTTCCGAAAAAAACGGAAATTTCGTGGAGGTTCTTGACCAGCCGAAGCTTTCCCCCCAATTTTGTATTCGTTTTCGCCCCCCCCCCTCCACCTCCCCCTCCTTCTGCTCCCGCTCTCTCCCCCCCCCCCCCCCCCCCCCCCCCCCGCTTGGTGCAAGCAATGTCCGCCTGGTAAGTGAAAACCCGACATGCTCCGTCCCGGCATTGTAGGGATGCGAGGGTCTATGGTCATACGACTAACATGCATGAGATCGAGTACATATCTCCTACCTGGTATCGAGTACCAGGTACACCCCCCCCCCCCCCCCCCCTCTCTTCCACTCCACCCTCTTCCCCCCTTCACCCCCGTCGTGTCGTGTTTCTACTTTTGCTTCGCTCCTGCTGACTCCTTGTGTTGTGCGTCGCTGTTCGGTTTTCTGCCGCGTGATTTATTTTTTTGGGGGGGGGGGGGGGCGGGCGGGGTTGGAATCGTGGGACGGGGGGGGTTAAGGCTTCGCATGGTCGCGGGAGCTGAGCAGCTGGCGGACACGACGAACCTTCTCTTCGCGCAGATGGCGGGTGAGCCTTGCCCCGTTCGATTTTTGTTCCATGCTCGCAGTAGCGTGGTCTTGGAAGTTTTTCGTTTGATATGTCATCGCTGTGTTTTGACTGTTTTGCCGTTGCTTCGTTTGCGTTTTTTCACCGTTTTATTTCTTGTCTTTTGTTCTACCGTGCGTTCTGTTTTTTCTTGTTTCTCAGTTGTTTTTTTTTGTCATTGTCATCCGTCTTTTGTCTCCCTTTGGATTTTGTTCATTTTGCTGCCTTCGTTTTTTTTTTGTGTGTGTGTAATTTTTGTTGTGTTGTGGTGTCGTCCAACACCTCACGGCGCTCCGACACCTCACGGCGCTCCGCTCTTGTTGCAAGCAATGCCTGCGTGGTTGGTGAAAACCCGACGTGCTCCGACCCGGTATCGTATGTCAGATCTACTCACACGAGTCTATGGTCACACGACTACGGCCATGGATGAAATGAGACCCCCCCCCCAACCCCCCCCACCCCCCGTCTCGAAAGGTATGCGTGGTCAGTGATCAAATGACTAATGCAAGAAACTAATGAGTACCCCCCCCCCCCTCCCCGGCATTGTAGGGATGCAAGGGTATATGGTCATACGACTACGGCCATGCATGATATCGAGTGCATCTCTCCTACCGACTACACCCCGCCCCCCCCATCCCCCAATGAGTACACCCCCCTAACCCCCCGCGCGCCTGTCCTCACAAAACAGGTTGCACAGGGTTAATCAGCGCCGGGTACAAGATCACTTGGGACAAGGGGGCCGAGGAGGGGGAGGAGGGGGAGGGGGAGGAGGGAGAGGTGCGCGCACTTTCGGAATGCTCTCACGGAGTTACCCACGCCGTGTCCGCCGCGGCTCTCGCATGTACTGCTTGCAAGCTTATCCCTGGTGTATAGCGTAGACTGCTCTTTCAGTACAGATCAGTACAAGGAAAAATGAAAGAAGGAAGAAAAGAAAAAAACTCGGGTAGAAAATGGGTGTATTAAGTGCAATTTCTGCAAACGTTTTCCCCCCCAACAGGATGTTTTCGTTTTGTTCACCCCCCCCCTCAAAATTGAAAAATGTGGCCTGTTTCGCCTAATTTGAGCTCTTTAGTCCTTAGTTTCATTTTTATGTTTTGTTCGCCAAAAACTTGTGTACTGCTGTGAGGGGATTCGCTTTCTGTCTCTTCCTTCATTTATTTTCGATCACAGCAGTGTGGTCTATATATAATCCCACGTGCTGGGTTCTGCTTTTGGCCATGCCGCACCTGCTCGCTTTTCTGACATGTGCTATGCCAGGTGGACATCTTTAGGGATACCGCGCTGCGCTACATGGGGTACGCCAATGAAGTGGGGGAGGCGTTCCGGTGAGCGTGCCAAAACAGGAGGCGTGTTTTTTCCCCCCCGAAAAGGGGGTGGCGGGGACGGGAGGGGAGAGGGGGGGTGGGAGCGTGTACACGACTCGACCCAGCTTCAGCAAAAATGGTTGAAATATGCTTGACTCTAAACCTTAACCCTGATCCTATATCCTCTACCCCGACCGCCTCGGAAACTTCTGGGGTAGTTCTGGAAAAAAAACTGGGAATGAAGCCGAAGTAGTCTAAGAAGTTAGCGTGGATTACGAATCAACCATGTTGTCGACGCCGGGGCAACTTTTACGGGGGACTATAAGACCTATGTTACACACAAAAAAACATGTATATACCTATTTTTACTAATAATATGTGGTCCTATTTACTATGGTCCCCCGTAATAGTCTACGGGTATGTACACTACTGGGGCGAGGCGTCTATTTTTGCAAATACCGGCGTCAGCCCGTCGGCAGGAGGGATCGGGTTAAAAAAAATTGTTTCATTGTTTAGTTTTTCGTAGATTGGAATGGGCGGCTTTTAAGTACAGGTTGGTTCAAGCAAAGGCCAATACTGGTTTCAAGCGTCGGTAGATCGCACCGTTTTCGGGAGATATGCATGCTATTTTTTTGCAAACGTGTCCTGTGAGCCCCTACCGGCCCGTGTTGCTCGAACGGTGGTTTTGTTTTTTTCCCCCGCCAGATCTCAAGGTGTTCATGTTTCGTTGGATGTTTGGGCCTTCCGGGATCCCAAATTCCCGGCGCAATTCGACTTTAAAAACTAGACGATACTCTCGGCAAACGGGTTTGCAGGGGCTCATGGAACATAGACCACACGTGTGCGCAAATTCAAGGCCTACATTCTCCAAAATTACGGCGCCTGGTGCGTGGCGTGGTCTCGTAAGTACTTACCTTCGGTATGGGATCAGCTTTGGGCGATAAAGTATTACGGGGCATTGGTATTTCGCAGTCAGTTCTTCGGACGTTTGCGCGAAAGGTTTAAGGGGCATATACCTACCTGAGGGTACCTGAAACCCGTCTCCTCCCGAAAAACATACCAGGTACCAGGTACGAAAATAAAACCCTACAGAAATGCCTATGAATAACTAGATGTTGACTTTTTTTTTAAGGCCTATGGTTGGTTGGGACTGGTTGGGACTGGTTGGGACACATTTTTGGCGCTAGCGCCAGCGCCAGACCCTTGTGAAACAAAACCGGCGAGAAGTGTGACCCTCTTCCGTTGTTCGTGGTAGTCAGTGTGACACCGAACGTATGGAAATCGAGTAGATGTTGCAGGCGGCATTCGTTGCGGAGAAAAATTGTGGGCGTTTAGCTTGAACCAGCTCGTAAACTTTCGGCCTCGGTACTTCGGAGTGTTTGTTTCAGTGTTAATCTTAAGGGTGGGGTCAGCGTTGGGAGATGTAGATCACCCCCCACCCGCCATCCCGAGAATTGGCGGACACTAATATCCAGTGTGTGCTCATAACACCTTGGAAGGCATCCACGGTGTGCATATGGTGTACCTGTGATCGCTAAGGATTTTTTTCCGCTCAACCAAAACGCGGCGTTGTTTTCTGGAAAATATACATATATCTATATGAGCATCGGCGGCGGTGTAGCTGATGTACGGTCGCACGCCCCGCCTCTCCCCCTCCCTCTATCTCTCCCCCTCCCTCTCCCTCTCCCTCCCCCTACCCCTCTCTTCCTCACCCTCTGCCTCTTCCTCCCCCTCCCTCTCTCTCACTCCCCCTCTCCCTCTCCCTCTCTCCCCCTCCATCCTCCCCCTCCCTCCCTCCCTCCCTCCCTCCCTCCTTCTCCCTCTCCCGCTCCCATCCCCTCGCCGCCCTCGCCTCTGTGTCCAGGCCTCTCATCCCTGGGTTCGCGGTGGTGGTTTCGTACGCCGTGGCCATCGCGTACGTGTCGGCTGACGCTGTGTCTAAGGGTTTCAAGTGCTCCAAGGAGAGTGATTCCAAGTGAGGAAGGGGGGGGGGTGGAAGGCCGCGCCGCGGCTGTGCACTGTACTGATCCGGCTCTGGCCCGGTTCTGGCTGGCTTGTTTGTTGGTTCGTTCGTTCGTTCGTTCGTGAGTCGTTTCGTTGGATTTTTTTTTGGGTGGTTCGCTAGTTAGTAGGACCGGTAGTTTGTTTTGGTGGCTCGTTGGTTGGGTCGGTTTGAGGGACGGCGGGAATGTGGCGATTGGCTTCGCCCTCGCGGCTTCCGTGTTTGGTCGACGGAGGTTGTTGTGCTTGGATTGTTTTTTTTTTGTAGTCGGTTGGTTGTGCCACCGTTATTGCTGGTAGTGTGGCCTTCCCCCCAACTCCAACTCCAACCCCGCCCTTGCCACAGTACCACGCCTACCGCCATCCCTAACTACACCCACACCCACACACCTCCATCACCAGCCCCACCCGAACCACCACCACACTCACCCCCACCTCCGTCACCACCAACAGCCCCACCCACGCGTGCACCACCTCCCCCATCCCCATCCCCACCCCCATCCCAAACTCTCAACACCCCCACCCCCACCTCCGCTCCCACCCCGCCTCCACCTCCTCCCTCAACCCCATCCCCACCCCCACCCCCACTCCTATGAGCTCCCAAATATTGCGGGAAGAGTTTCTGTTAAGAGGCAGGAACGGGGCTTCGTCTCGAAAGGTATGCATGCCTGCATGGTCAACGGTGAAATGACTTACGGCTAAGCAACAAAGGAGACCCCCCCCCCCCCCCAACACACACGCCTCTCCCACCACCACCACCACCACCACCACCACCACCACCACCACCACCACCACCACCACCACCACCACCACCACACCTCCGCCTGATTCTCGGCGACCCTTGTGCTGTTTTTTCCCCAGGTTTTGCGCGATCCCCGCGTCTTTCGACGTGTTGACGTTCCAGATGCTCGCATCCGTTGTGTTTCCGGGTTTCACTATCAACCGCTGGGTGGCGTTCGTCGAGTACATGCTGGGCGCGTCCAACCTTGAAGAGCAGGTGCCTCCACGTGTTTAGTTGGGTGCTGGGGTGGGGTGAAAAGGCGCGCGTTGGGGGGGGGGGGGGGGGGGGGGGGTGTACTCGATAGGAGAGATGTACTCGACCTCATGCGTTGCCGTAGTCGTATGACCATAGATGCGTGTGGGGGGGGGGAAAGGGGGCGGGGAGGGGGGAAGTGTTGGTGTTGGTGTCTTTGTTGCTGTAGCTGTTGGCGGTGGTGGTGGTGGTATTTGGTGTTGATTGTTGTGGTACATGTTGGATTTTTTTTTCGTTCGGTGTTGTTGGTGTTGTCCTCTGTTTTGGTGTTTGTATTACGATCGGTATCGGTGTTATTCGCTGTCGGTACTGTGGAGGTGATGCCGCACTCAATGGCGTTGTGGAGGGTTTTTGCTGAACCGCGAATGCTTGGCGTCAACTCTGTGGATCACTTCACCATTTACCGCCGCTCCATCTCCCGACCCGCCAAGCCGTCGCCGCAGGCTATTCTCAAAACATGCAGCTCCGGTTTTCCTCCGCCGCTCGTGTCGGCGTTTTTTTTTACCAAGACCATGCCCCCCCGGCCCGCGTCCGCAGCACCTCACCCCTTTGACCCCCTCCCTCCCGCATGGACCCGCGCGCAACGGTAACACCAGGAACAACCCCCCCCCCCCCCCCTACCTTCCCCCCTGTGCTCCGCCTCGAAAAAGGGAGGCGTGGTCAATTGGTCGAATGACTTAAGGCGAGCAACAAATGAGTACGCCCCCCGCTCCCCCCCTCTATGCGCGGTGCTGTTCGCTTTCGCCCCCCCCCCCCCCCCCCCCCCCCTCATACGTCTACGGCCATGCCCCCCATACGACTACGGCCATGCATAATATCGAATACACCGCCCCCCCCCGCCCCCCCCGTCGACCTTTCTCGCCGACAGGCCGCTACAATACGAAGTCCTACCCCCGGCTTTTTCGTGACACCGCTTTGCTTTCGCCCCCCCCCCCCCCCGTTGGTCACACGACTACGGCCATGCATGAGATCGAGTACATATCTCCTATCGAGTACACCCCCCCCCCCCCCACACCCCTTTTCACGTCGATCCGGACGCACGCCGCTAGCATCCCCGACCCCTCTCCCCCTCATTCGCATGACGTCACTCGCTCCCGTAACTTATCGTTGCACGCCTTTTTTCGCATCCGGGCCTGGGGCCCTTTTGCTTACGTTTTTTTTTCAATCAGTGATCTTTTTCTTGTTTTTTCTCCTGACTTGACTCGGCTTCGATAATTTTCCGGTTACCCCTTTCTCCGCTATTTCACGAGTTCGTTTTTCTAATTCGTTTCTAACGGTTTTCACGTTCTTCGTTTTTGTGTCGTAGCGGTTTCGTTTTCTCCGTTTCTTGTTCCGCATTTCATTTTTTTTTTCGCATTTCTATTTTGTTTATTGTAAACGATTTCCGCTTTCTTCATTGATGTCGCTTCCTGACGTTTTCCCTCTTCTTCGTTTTTTTGTTTTTTGTTTTTCGTTTTTTTTTTTTTCGGTTTCAAGTTCCCCGGCGTCGGCGGCTGGTTGCCCACCGCTGCGGGGCTAGCTCTGATCCCCTTTATCGTGGCACCCCTCGACAACCTCGTGGAGGAGGTATGTATTGCTATCTTGTATGCATGAAAACAGGAGGAGGCGATATTGTGGGGGGGGGGGGGTTGGGGGGCCTGCGCTATTTCGCGTATTTTTCTGCGTGAATGTCGTGAGAGAGGGGATAGTAAAATGGGGAGGGTGGGGGTGTGAGGGCTTGGGCGGGTCTGCGACGCTGCGCCGGGTTTTTCGGTCGCGAACCTGGTGGAAGAGGAAATACGTGCGTATACGCGAAAAGTGGGGAGGCGGGAATGCGACGGGGGAGGGGGAGGACGGCTGTATCTTTGTGCCTCAATTGAATGGCGAAACTCTAGTGGAAGAGGTATGTATCGTACACAGCAGAATGAAGAGACGGGAATGCGCGGGGGGGGGGGGGGGGGGGGGTGGCGTAATAGTGCGCCGCATTTTTTTGTGTTCATGCTGTGGAGGAAGTACGTATGTGAAAACAGCAGCAGGCGGGAATGCGGAGGGGGGGGGATGTGTGTGTAACAGCACCACACTTTTCTAGGGCGGAAGTATGGTTGGTTTTGTTAGACTGCGACCGGATTTACGGCGCAAGCATAGGTAAAATGGTGTGCGTGATCCGGGGACTTGGTGTTCGTCGAAAAATATCGCCCACGCACGCTGCTTATTCCCCTTCTCCCTCCCTCCCTCCCTCCCTCCCTCCCTCCCTCCCTCCCTCCCTCCCTCCCTCCCTCCCTCCCTCCCTCCCTCCCTCCCTCCCTCCCTCCCTCCCTCCCTCCCTCCCTCCCTCCCTCCCTCCCTCCCTCCCTCCCTCCGCCCGCGGCATCGCGATGGTGTCCGGATTGCAGGTGCTGGACAAGACGATTCGGCCAGTGCTCCTCGACAAGTTCCCGCAGTGCGAGCTGGAACCCATCTTCGGCTCGGAGCCCCTGCCCTGAGAGAGAAAACAGAAAACACTAGGGGGGGGGGGAAGGGGGGGGCAGCATGCTCATGTTATACATGGCCGTAGTCGTATGACCATAGGCCCTCGCATCCCTACCACGTCGGGACGGAGCGCGTCGACGAGGGGGGGGGAAGGGGGGGGGGGGGCGGGCAGATTTACAGAGAAGACAGCCCGCAACGCGTACCCCCATTGTCCCGCAGGTGGTGCGGGTTGGAGAGTCGCGAGGAAGGGACGAGCGGGCGCGGAAGGGCCATGTCATCGCCCAGAGGACAGGCGGGGTTGAAAGGATTTTTCAATTCTTGCTTCTGGCATGCCGAGGCTTAGCTCCCCTGGGACATTGACTTGCCTCTTTTTTCCGTGCGCGTTCGGGCACACACGTAGTGCAATTTTCGCGTCGGTAATGTGGCCGACAAGGGGGTTTCCCAAACAGGCGACGATCACAGACGCCGCTTCAAGGTTGTATGCGCGGTTAGCACGTACTACTGTAGTACATGCCTTATCTGGCGGGGTGAGACCGTCCAGTTTTTGGACGCCCTCGACATAACATGACATGAGAGACATCCCCCATTTTTTTCCTCCTCTACTTTTGTTTCGTTTCGTTTCTCGGTCATCTTTTCTCTCGTTTCCTTCCAAAGTGTCTTTTTTGTATATTTATTTTTCGTTTTTGTTGTCCTAACCGGATGATGGCGTGTGCTTTTTTTTCCTGTCGTCTTTTAATTAACATAGGGGTACATACATGAGAGGGGTACATACAAATTGCGGTTTTTCCCCTTTGATTTTGTTGTTATCCCCCGTTGGTTTGGTGCTCGACGAAGAAGCTAGCGGGCGAGGGAAGGTTGCCGATCGACACAAGCTACGGCAGGTAGCGGGCGCACCTACAGTAGTTCATCTTACGGGGCCCCTCGCTTAAGGAGCCCTAAATCCCGCAGGAACCGAGTTTTTAGAGAATAAAAAGCAAAACATCGCCATTCGGAACACGCCGGTACTATAAAGCCATTTTGGCCGCGAAGTCCCACCCCCCGTCCCCTCCCCCGCGTCAATGTGCGCTTCACCCGATGAACGATTGGGTTTCCAACGAGAAGGCATGTTTTATTGGCGTTATCCCTCGGTTTGAGGAGCCCCGGTCAGTCTGAAATGTTCTGGCCACAGTGTGCTGTATCCCTATCGTGTACCTGGTGCCGGGTATGCAATCACGCGTCGTTGGCGTAAGGAGTTCCACCAACACTTCTATCCACCCACCCCACCCCCGTAACACCCACCAACACAACCAACTCCCGTTCCGCCGAGTACCCGCCTCCCTAACCAAGCAATGGTGGCCGATGCTGAAGTGCATGTCTCGTCACTTTTCCTGTACCCAACTCCCGAAAGTCGTATCGGTGGCTATACGTGCCAGGTACGTCTACTCTTGGTACGCGCGGGATTTTTTTTCGTGTTTGCCCACACGCACCACGACGTCTCAAAGGGGGGGGGAGGGGTGTTGTCATGCCATGCATGGCCGTATAGTCGCATGACCGTAGACGTGGGGGTGGAGCGTTGACGGGGAGTAGGGTGAACGAGGGTTTGGCAAGGCAGGAGGAGGGCGCAAGTAGGAGCCTTTACTGAGAAGGAAAAACGGGGGTATCTGGTGGTTTCAGAGTGATGGGAGAGGGGCTACTACTGCGGTAGTAAAACATAATATCGGATCCAAGTCGGAATGGAACATGTACATACGGTTCAATGTCGGCGAGGTAAAAATTAGTAACAATAATAACAGTACCTTCGCATCCTTAGATACAATGCCGGGACGGAGCACGTCGGGTTTTTACTGACCAGGCAGGCATTGCTTGCGCCAAGTGAGGCGCCGTGAAGTGTTCGGCGAGTCGCATGAAGGGGTAGCTGCATCCTATTATCATTATTATGCTTGCCTCCCGACAATACAGCGTAGATGCCATTCCTATATAAACCGAACATCCTTCCGTAAATCAGAAGTATTCCTCATACGCTTCTCTGCCAGCCGTTTTCCCATTTCCAGTCCCCACATAATTTCATCATACTGCATGAGTACCCGCGCTCACCGCAACCCGTCCGGGTGTCGCGTGCAGAATTGCCGCAGGAGAGGGTAGAGGGCATATATCTCCCTCTGGTTGATATGCTTTGACATCCAATCCGGTGGGAACACCCCCCCCGCGGGGAAGGTGCCCGGGGCCGTTTTCACCACCACCCCCCCCAATGCGACGGATGATGCATCCGACGATCCTTTCGTCAAGGCCGCCACGAAATATTGCGCCCGCTGCCACGGCCCCTCTTGCGAGGTAGCTGACAAACTAAGCCACAGCTGGAATTCGCCTAGAAGGCCGGCCCTAGAATCTTGCGTAAGGTCGACCATGCACAGAGCGGACTTCTCAAGCTCCGCGAGCACAGCGAACATAGCATGCGTTCACAGCGATGCCGGCCGAATAGCCACCGACATGCTCATGCACTTGCCCGCTATACGCTGCAGCGTACGGAAGGACAGACCTCCCGCGTCTAGGGCTGCTCGCAGCAGCAGCTGCAGCTTATCTAGCTTATCTCGTGGAACCCGGAAGATGGTGGTGTCCGAGTCGCACAACATCCCCAGATATTGCTACAGCCTAGTCGGCCGGAAGTCGCACTTCTTGGCCGACAGGAACTGACCACACAGGAACGACACCAGCATCGCCACCTGTGCGGCTTCCCCGGCTGCCAGCCATTGCTCCCGCGCCGTCTCCCCGTGGGAGGTGAGGAAATTTCTCAACCACGAGTCGTCGAGGTACGCTAACGCCGGGATCCCTTTGGAGCGAAGGTAGGATGCTTTCGCCTCGCTAAGGGTATGGTAGCACCATGAACTTGAACTGAATCCGAAAGGCAAGACGCACCAGCAATAATCAAGGCCACCGTACGAGAAGCCAAAGAGCTGCCAAGCGGAGGGGCGCAGAAGAATGTGGTGAAAGGCGGATGCTTCATCCAGCGAAGTCATATAACAACCCTTCGAAGCGACGCTAGCCACCCGCGCCACCGTATCCATCGAAAAACGGGCAATCTTGCACCGCTTAGTTAATGGCCTCGCGTCGTAAATGAGGCGCGGTTTGTCTCCGCGACCGACATTGCCATGACTAAGCGGGGCCGCTGCGGCCTCCCGGGGGCTCGGACGTCCGCCCATTTGACAACACACCCATGATCCACGAGGGCTCGTACCTCGTCGTCCACAGACCTGGTGAACCTTGGCGGGATACGGGTTGTGGAACACCGCTCCGGAAAATCGGGCGAAGTCATACGGGCAGGCACTTGACGGACCCCGGTATTCCCTTTGGAAAATATCGTGAAGATCCACTCCGTCGCTTAAGTACAACACCAGCGTGTCTCGAAGCGGGTGCTCTTTGAGGATGATGCCGCGCCAGAAGCCTACATGTCGGCGCACGAACCCCGGCTCGAATTTGTTCCCACCCCCCCCCCCCCCCGCATTCTATATCGGAGCACCCCACGGCATACGCCGTAGGAGGCCCTGCAAGGGGTCACGAGTGGCGTCCGCCACGGACGGCCACACTCCCGAGGCGGGCAGGGCTCCCGTGCGCGCCCACTCGCGTTCGTCGGTATCCAAGGGGGGCATGGGGAGAAGAACGGGCAGCACGTGTGCGTGGCGTCGATCGAGGCGTCGGAGCCAACCGTCGGCGACCACCTACAGCGCGCCGTGGGGGAAAAGAGGTGACGATACCCATATATACACGGAGTATCATATAGTGCAAAAGGAAACCTCGCGAAACGCGCGTGCATCCTTAATTGAGGTAATCGGATCAACGAGGGGCAGAGCTCTGCCACCCTGGTATGGAGTAAGAAAATCTTTGCCAGCAAGCGTCGTAAACGGAATGCTGTATCGCGCCATAAGCAGGCCCGCGAAAGACACGCGTGACAACATCGATGAGGTATCGATTCAACGAGGGGCAGAATTCTGCCCCCCTTGGTACAAAGCAAGTCAATATCTGCCAGCAAGCGTCGAAGCGAAGCTGTGTATACAACGGGGTCGTCGAGAAAACATGGCGATCGCACAGACACCGGCAACGCAACTCCGTGCGTATCTACATCGATGTTTAATACAGTAACAGAAAGTGTGGATAACGAGTTGCGTTGGTGTCTGAGTACAATCAAAACAAAAACTAGAATAACTAAATAAACAAATACATATGTAAAACAATATACATATATGCAAACCAAACCAGTGGCGTTGGAGTGTCGAAAGCGAATGTGAGACCCCCAAAGGTGCGCCGTCATACGTGAGCGCAAATATCCTCATATTAGCTTGAGGCAAGCGGGTGCCCCCCCAGCCAACGCAGTGTCTATGTCCAAGGTAACGGTCGCCACTTCCTAACGTACGTGCGCCGCCCTCAATCCCTTATGATCCTGAGTCGAACAGAATAAACGCCAGACATAAACGGTTGTCGGCGAGACCAAGCAGTTGTCCTAGCCTAAGTCCCCGGCTGAGCCGAGCAAAATAATCGCCATACCATGGAGCCTCTGCAGCCAACCGCTGTCGCAACTGACCGCCTGGTATGCGCTGGCAGCCGCCAAAGACTATTATTATGGGTCAAAGGGAACTGAACGCCAGAAACTACGTGATATAGCGCGGAGACGGGTGTCCCAGCCCCTAACTATACATCGGCCGTTTCGCCACCGGGCCAATTGAGAGACCGAACCAAGATCGCCAGTCAATATTAGCATCGAGGAACACGCGAAATCGACGCCCGAGCCTTGGGTAATTGCGGCAAACCCCCACTATGTACTCGTACGCAGACACAATCGCCAGCGCCCGCCACTAACGTCCGCCCCACGGAGCCCCGATGGAACGCGGCCGCGACACCGGCCGCCCCTGACGTGTCCCGAACCCCGACACACACCCGATTCTTGACTGATTCATTAGCTGTAGGCGAAGTCAAGCCGAAGAACCGATCGCCCCTCCCCCCCCGAGCCCAACCCCCACCCCCCCTGCCACACGTTCCTGCGGCGCACGCGGTATAGGGCCTCGCCGTGGGCTACTCTACGTGAAAGGCGACCATTCTATTGCTGCTGTTAGCGCCCATATTGCTACGGGCAGGCGGACCCCCGATGTCCCCCGCGCCTGCAACGGGAGCAACAGATGGATGCGCAGACCCGGTGGTCGTGATTGGGGTTCCTTCCGGGAGCGGTGCACTTGTCACGCTTGGGGCCGCCCTGAACCTGTTGGAACTGCTGCTCTGCTCATCCTGCATGATGGAGTTGAACCTGGCGATGGACGACAGAGCACGGTTCGACGGAGGTGGGAGCGGGGCACTGCCACGGCCGCCGCTGCCTGCGCCCTGCCTTCCCTTGCTGTTCTTGCTCCTCCCGGCGCCCCCCCCCCCTGCCGATGGAAGCGGGAGCACCACCGACTGCGCGGCTGCCGCGCCCCCGCGCCCCACCCCTGCCGCTAGCGGAGCGAAGCCGGCCGGCGGCGCCCGCCGCGTAGAAAATGCGGACCACGGGAGAGAAAGGTAAGCCGAGACTTTGATCACGGCTGGGCCATATACCACGTTCCGAGACATTTCGATATTTTCAATGGTTCCATTATTTGTGCCAAATTTGAGTCCATGGATTGGATCTTCATTTTACCGTTGCACTCGTCGCGAAATCGCGACCTGGGTAGTCTCCGAGATGATCTGGAAGAGGCGTTCTTTGCATCCTATTGAGAACCGTTTGCGAGGCGGGCTAGAGGGGGGAGGGGAGTACTCATTTGTTGCTTGCCATAGTAATGGGCCATTGACCACGCGCATCCCTTTCGAGACGCGGGGAAGGATCAAAGCCACCCAATGATCTATTATTGTTATGATCAGCCTAGCTGTACGTAGGATTTTTTTGTCATTTAAACGCATTTTTCGTGGGCGAGGCCGTTACATTGTTTAGTGTATTTTATCCCCCTTCTACTACGTACAGTAATTTGAGGCGTGTTATTATTTCATTAACGAAATACGGCCAAAAAAATCCCCTAGTTTTTGTTGGCATCAACCATCATCATCCGGAACCTGCCGGTACTAAAAAGCCACTCTGGCCGTGAACTCCCATCCCCCGGCGCAAACTGCGGAAAAAAAGGCACGATATGTCGGGTTTGACTTGAATAACTGGAAGGGCTATCGATCACGGCGAGTTTTTCTTGGTTAAGTTTGACAGTATGCCTGGGTATAGGCTGAAGGCCGGATAACAAAAGGAGCAGTATATGGGGCGGGCCCGACTACTGACTGCAATGCAGGTCGATCTAGACGCGTGCAGTTACTCGCAGAGATTGATGTTTTTATCTTCATGATCCCCGCCTTCCTGGCTCTCAGAGGGCTCTGAGAGCGGGGGGGGGGGGTTATAAAAAATACCTGGTAATTTGTTTGACGCGTTTCATCATAAACAACGTCTCCTCGACGATAGAGGATATATATCATGAAGACCATCATGCCATGACGCATCTACGCTATACTACCGTACTATAAGTATTATTATTTCTCTTGCCGTCGGACAATGTGCAGCATGATCTTCAACATTGATCACTCATAACTTTCCCGAAAGAAAGAAGAAGAAGACCTCGGAAACAAAGAAAGGAAACCCATGCGCCAAGTCTGTCAGTATTATTATTGTCGGAAGGCAAGCACAACAATAATATACCATGACATGAGTAAATAAATGTGTCTTTGGGTCGGGTGGGGCAAGGGCGGCGGGTGACTATTGGCCACGATTGATTGGTGCGACGACGTTGTTAGTTTGGCGGCGTCTATGCGTCCCCGACTAGTTGAATTGCCATTCATTAGCATTACGACTATTAATAATGAATCAGTCGAACTCACAGCTTAGCTAGCCAGCTGCTGACGTATTCCATAAATAAAAAGTGATTATTTTGTTGTTGTTTGTGCGGAAGATTGATTTCGTCGACTCTATTAATTCGTGCTGGAATGTTCACAGAAAATAGACAGCATTGTGAACATGTTGCTTTCGCCTCGCACCCATGATGTTACAGGTCTTTCGGCAACCTCAACAAAAGTTATACCGAACTGAAGTACCACACGTATAGTATGCAGGCAGGCGTGGTGATCAATTACTGCTGGGACCTTTCGCTTTTAGAGCTATTACCAGCGGTATACTCGTAGGCTGACGGGAGAGGAGAAACAATTTTTGTGTGAGGAAAAGCGGAGGAGGGTACCCATTGTTGTATAAAATCGTTGAAAAAACTCCAGTCAGCCGTGTGGCCGATTAATATGTATAATAATGGTTGATACTAAACTTTTGCAAGCTGTAAAATTCATACCGTGCGTCGGACGCGTGTGTTCTATATTACTATTTCTCTATTTTTTCCCTTTCTTTGTTCTTTGTCTTGCTCTGTTTACACGTGGTAGTGGTGTTTTTGTTTTCTCGGTATTTTTCTTTTTGTCCAGCCCGTTTTTTTCGAGTGTTTGCCACATCGCCTGAGGGAGGCGGGGGGGGGGGAGACACGACAGTTTGTTCCTTCTATTTTTCTTTTTTATCTTCCTTTTTCTCTTTGTTTATGTGTTTTCTTCGTTTCCTTTCGTTTCTCTATTTGATAGAATGTGTATGTCGTGCCTGTCGTATCTATTAATATAATGATGACATGGCATTTTCGCATTTTCCCTTTGTTATTTTTTCCTTGGTTCTTTGTCTTACTCTGTTTACAAGCAGTCAGTGGTGTTTTTGTTATTTTTCCCTTTTTTTTTCCAGCTCTTTCTTTTTCAAGTGTTGGCCACCTCGCCTGCGGGGGGGGCGCGACATATTGTTTCTTCTAATAATAGTCTGTGCTTTAATTTTCTTTTTCTTTTTCTCTTTCGATTTGTCTACTTTGTTTTTTTTTTTTTTTTATTGTTTCCTTTCGTTTCTCTATTTCATAGAATGTGTATGTCGTGCCTGTCGTATCTATTAATAGTATTATGACATGGCATTGCATCGCCCACTGCTGTGCTTACTGCATACCTGGTACTTGGTACGTGGAAACGTAGTATCTCTGTGGCGTAGCTTTGTGACCACAGAAGAACTTGTATCTCTTCTATTAATGGGATTGAAGAATCGGCACGGACACTGTGGTTGTGCTGGATGTCGACGGGTAGAAATAACGGTTTGATGTGAAGAACACACACACATTGCCCACTGCTGTGCTTACTGCATACCCTGGTACGTGGCAGCGTAGTATCTCTGTGGCGTAGCTTTCTTGTGACCACATAACTTGTATCTCTTCTAGGATTAAAGAATCGGCACGGACACTGGTTGTGCTGGATGTCGACCGGTAGAAAGAACGGTTTAATGTGAAGAACACACACACACATTCCATTTATTTTGGATTGTTTGATTTCGTTTCTCTATTTCATTTTTTTTTTTTTTTTTTTTTTTTTTTTTTTTTCCATCCCATTCATTATCTTCGCACATCTTCTTCTCTCTCTCCTTCCAACTCGTAACTCAGATCCGGGGTCACATAGCAGGCTCTTCTCCCCCCTTCCCGCTACGGTACGTGCCTTCATTTTTATCGCGAGAAGATTTCAGCCTTTTCTTCCCTCGTCGACTCGCATCGAATTGTGCCTACCCACGCTGCAAGGCGCTCTCAACAATTGAATCCCTTTTTTTATTTTTGCAAATAAAGTCAAAGTCCGACCCTCCTAGGGCTCGAACCCAGGACTCAAACAAGTAGAATTCGAGGTTAACCACTTGAACCACCGGGGCGACCGGCATAGATTGTGTTTGTCGTGCCTGTCGTATCTAGTATGATGACATGGCATTGCATTGCCCACTGCAGTGCTTACTGCATACGTGGCAACGTAGTATTGCCCACTGCAGTTCACACTGCACACGTGGCAACGTAGTATCTCTGTGGCGTAGCTTTGTGACCACAGAACTTGTATCTCTTCTAGGATGGAAGAATCGGCACGGACACTGGTTGTGCTGGATGTCGACGGGTAGAAAGAACGGTTTAATGTGAAGAACACACACACACAGTATCTCTGTGGCGTAGCTTTGTGACCACATAACTTGTATCTCTTCTAGGATTGAAGAATCGGCACGGACACTGGTTGTGCTGGATGTCGACGGGTAGAAAGAACGGTTTAATGTGAAGAACACACACACACACTTGCGCGCTCACCCTTGGCTCACCTGGTAATGTATACATGTACGTATACATCCCTGGTAAGTAAGTGATTTTCATACCTGCATGGTACACAAAAACTACCTTATACAGCTGTGCTGCATGCAATACGATGAAACGGCTCAGTTTACACGCAGTACACTATTATTATATTACTATTATACCTGGTACCAGTTACCTGAGATGGTATACGCCCGTTCGCGCGTTTTTGTAGTCATTCCCTCTGAAGGATACCAGGTACCTGGTACCTGGTATATTTTATGTTACTACTACTACTACTACTACTACTACTACTACTACTGCTGCTGTAGGTCGTCGGTCACTCCTTTCTGAAAGAAAAAGAAAAACCAGCGAAACGCGAACGGCGGAGTGTTTGTTGTCGTAAGAGCACCTCCTTGCGAGAGATGATCAAAGGAATCGAGTTGTCGGTCGTTATTACTGCTACGTCGTACGAACCTTGGTGATGAACCGTTTTCGACAACAAAACTGTACATTCGCTTTTCCTGTCAAGGATATGTAGACCCGTGACCGCCGGCGCCTGGGTGCCACACCAAGCATCATATCATCATCAGTAGATCAGTACCAGGTAGATATTATGAGTAAATAAATAGATATCATATGGGTATATCTCAGGTTCGGTCTGGGTCTGCTGCAAGCTTCTCTTCGTGTAGGGTGTGGCGTGTAGGACACGCCAAGTATCGGTGATGCTCGGCACGGTGTCCTGCCGTCGACGCCAATGTGAGATGGGTGTATCTCAGGTTCGACCTGGGTCTGCAGTTACTATTAATAGTAGGGTACACCCATCTTCTCACAGTAGTACCAGGTACAAAGTAAGCGACGTAGATTCTGAAGTTCTGACGTCGGGCGTTGAACATTCTGACTCGTGAAATAAGATGGCAGCCGTGAGAGATTAGAGGTACCAGGTACCCTGGTATCGATTATTGGAAACTAATCTTTCCAAGCTGCGTGTTATGGGTACAGCAGATAGTGGTAATGATACTTCGATCGCCGGCCACACGTGTGTACAGCAAGCAGTAGGATACTGCTGTTAACGTGAAGTCGGGGAACCAACCCCCCGATGACAATACCCGAGGGTCGGCGGAAGGGGCAATTTTTTCATCAAAATACGGCCAGTCTACCGGTATATGCTTCGTATCTCGTACAACGAACAACGAGTCGTGCACGTGTGCAGGTGTTAGGTGTTCAGCAGGTGTGCAGGGAAACGGAAGGAAAACGGAACCAAAGAGCTTTTCAGCGTTTGGTAACTGCTTTATATGCGAAACGGCACGTGACGCACACAAACATGCACAATAGCTAGATTGAAACCCTTTTCAGAGCGGCGGACCATCCTCCCCATCTCGGCCTGAGTCGGAAATCGAGACGAGGAGCTGCCTACGTACGACGTAGTGCGCCGGGAATCCTCGTACTTGCGCAGAGGGTGAGAGGGTCTCCAGTGCATAAAGGTTAACGGGAGAGAGGAGGCCGCCCGAGGTCTGATTGTTTCGTTTCCTTGGAGGGTGTGGCGCTTACTGCTGACAGGACTGCGGCAGCAACAGCGAACATCATTTTTTTGTTTTGCTCTCGGCTGCTCCGTGTTCCTGTGTTGCACCTGCTACGAGAACTGGTACTCCCAACACTCTGCTGCTGCTTTTTGCTTCGCTTGCAGCCGGAGGAGCGTCACGGAACAGCCTGTCCCGAGACGCCGTTCGTGTCGGAGGACGCCGCAGCAGCGGCATCAGCACCAGCCTCAAGCCACGCAAGCCGCTCCTGGATCGCGACACACGGAACAGAGGAAGCAAGCAGTGCCTCGTGATAGCCGGCAGTACGAGTACAACCGAGAGACTTGGCTGAGAAAGCTCCTCTATAGAAGCAGCACCTCGGGCGATTTACGGATCACCGGTGCTCGGCATAAGCGCGTCGCAACAGCTCGGTGGCAACAGCGAGCGGAAGAAGAAGAACTTCCAGGCGCTAAAATTCACCATCGCTGAAGGGATCCCTCAAGCCCAGCGCACCTTTTCAGGGACAACGCAGCGGCACCAGGGTGAACGTTGACTTCAAGAATCCCGCTCAAGTCAGCACAATCAACAGCAACAGCAGGAGCAGTACTCGACAGCAGCAGCAGCAGCAGCAGCACAAGGTTCCACGGTCATTGTACGCGTACTCCACGCCGACACAAGTCAAGTCGGCTTAACAGCAAGGAGCTGGAACAGCACCCAGCAGGAACTGCAGCAGGAGGAACTGCCGTCACAGCAAGCAGCAGGAGCCGCAGGAGCACCCTCGTAACAGTTTCAGCCATTTTCACAGAAAGCGGCTATTTCTTCTACTTGGTAATCCAGGTACCAGGTATTATTAACCAACAACATTGGTGAGTTGATATTTGAAGCTGTGGGAGAGCGAGAAAACGCAAGATAACCCAAACAAGCGAACCTCACTACGCGCAAGCGAACATCACGTAAACATAAAAAGCGAAAACGGCGACCTACCGCCGTGGTGTCTATAATATACGACAGCCGACGAAGATGTCGGACGGTCCAGCAACAGCAGTAGCAACGCCCGTCGTTGAAACGGCTGCTACCTCCCCGGGATTGCCTCCCACCCCACCCGGTGGCCCTGCGACAGAGGCGTCGCCTGACGGGTCGGGGGGTCGGGGTCGAGGAGAAGTGGCTGAAGGAGGAGAGGGGGAAGGGCAACAACAACAACAGCAGCAGCAACAGCCGCATGGTGCGGCGTTAACGCTGCTGGTGCGCCGAGGCGGTGGCTGTGACGACGGCGGCGGCTCGGGCGAACGGGATAGCGGTGCTGCTGCTGGGAGCGACAAGGGTTGGTCGCCGGGAATGGCCCCGCAGAAGCTCCCGGCGCTACGGGCAGTAGCTGGTGCCACTGCTGCTGCTGCTGCTGCTGCTGCACCGGCGGATGCTGCCGCTGCTGCTGCTGCTGCTATTGGTGGTTGTGCGGATGGTGCGGATGCTTCTGGTTCTTGGTCGGAAAAACGCAGCAAGGACAATAACAACAGCATCAACAACAACGGCGGCA
The DNA here is from genome assembly GCA_031213475.1 of Nereocystis luetkeana. Lineage (NCBI taxonomy): Eukaryota > Phaeophyceae > Laminariales > Laminariaceae > Nereocystis > Nereocystis luetkeana. The sequence goes on from JARUPZ010000028.1 coordinate 7,077,510, forward strand.
GTGCTCTTCCCCTGTCCCCGTCCCCTTCTCCCTCCTCCGCGGCACTCCAACCGGAAACAGCACAAGCCAAAGCGCAAGGAACAGTTAATGTTGCTGCTACTACCGCCGCCGCCGCTGCTGCTACTACTACTGCCGCCGCCGCCGCTGCTGCTGCTGCTGACAAGACTAGCGCCCCTCCTGACATTCCTGTTGCTGCGGGAAACAAGCAGGCGTTTCCGATGGGCGGGGTGCAGGGTCCCGCGGACAACGGCGTCAGCGGCGGTGGTGGGGGGAGCGGTGGCGGGGAGCACGGAGAAGGCGTAGGCTTAGGTTTACCTGGAGGGCTTCGTCTTCCCGACCGGGTGACGCAGAGCGGAGGCGACAGCTGTGGTGCTGATGGCGCCGGAAAAAACAGCCTAGCTGAAGCGGGGAATAGCTCAATTCCTGCCGCGGCAGCAGCTGCCGCGACAGCGGTAGCCGCGACAACAGTAGCCGCCACTACCGCCGCCGCTGCTGCTGCTACTCCCGATGGGGGTGGGGGTGGGGGGAAAGGCGGTGCAACAAGTGCAGTAGATGGTCAAAAGAAGGATCCTCCGGAGGCGGGGGAGGCGGGGAGGGGCGAGGGGGGCACGGGGAGGCAGGTTAAGCCCGTCCGACGACTTGCGGACTGGGTGAGGTCGGGTGCAGATGACAGCAGCGACGGGGACACGAACGCTAGCAGGTGTGTGTGTCTGTGTGTGTGGATATCGTATCGAAACATTTGATGCAGCGAAATATCGTATCAAAGTTGTTGTGCCCTCTGTGTATTCCCCCTTGGAATCCCCGTTTTTCGTCTTTGTTGTTACTGATACTGAAAGAAAAGTACCAAAGTGTCGACCTATACATACATACATACATACATACATACATACATACGTACGTACATCGAATGTCGAAATCGTATCGATTTACTTTTTCATGTATCGATATCGTATCGCACTCGAGATTATCGTTCGATACGTAGCCGTCATGATCGAGTACATACACACAAGGCGCTCCGCTTCGCGGGCGGCTGTTCGCCGCCCGCTGCGTTTCTCAAGGAAGTAAAATAGAACAAAGTGCGAAGCAGACAGGATGCTCCTCATGACGTGGCGCTACGGGCGACTTGCACATGCCCAAGACTTTTTTAGTCGCGCAAGAAAAACCACGGCTGGTTTGTGAATTGGTTAAACAGGGGACTTGCACATGCCAAGACCTAAGTGGCGAACGACAAAACATTCCGGGCTCGACACGCATCATTATTCACACACGTGTTCCCACTGTAATATAGGTTCATACACAAAATGCAGGAAAGTATAAGATTGATTTCACCGCCTCCGCAACCGGCAGAGCCTCCACCACCTCCTCCTCCTTGGCTCTGACTTGAAGGCTTGGGATTCTTCGCGGGAAAGCTGCAATACACGCTTGAAGACGACATGCTGCTGGCTCTCGGGGTTGTTGTGGTGTCGTGGCAAAATAGGTGCCCACCTCCTACTCGTACACGGAGAGCGAAGAAGCAGAAAAACACCAATCAACCTCAACAGCTCCCGACTTTGCATCGTAGACTTTGCATCGCTGAAAGAGAACTTCGTACTTTGTACAAGGCGCTTCGCTCCGCGGGCGGCCTACGCCGCCCGCTACGCTCGCTCAGGAAGGAAAAAAGTACATCAAGTAAACTATGCGAAGCGAACAGAGGTCCATGATTGAATATAGTTTTTTACTATTGTATTCATAGTTGCTAACTGGCGACTTGATAATGCCAAGAGCCCCGCCGCCCGTGCCTCCAAATAAAACAGCTCGGACAACACATACGCTTCGCGTCGCGGGCGGTCCGCCCGCTGCGCTCGCTCACATGTCGTACGTACGTATATACCCCAGGTAGGGTATATCAAAAGAAAGAAAGGAAAAAATCGAACAGTGGAGCTTCTCTCTCAGCCTCGTACACCGCTCGCCCCTCTCGCGACCATCTCGCAACCGATTCGGTCCGGGTAAAGATTTCCTCCCTCTCTGCCACAGTGAGCCCAAACGCCCACCTCGCATGAAGCCCGGTGCTTAACGTGGCCCTCGTTCGCCAGCTCGACACACTGAGTTGCTCTCTCGGTGATTCTTAGTTTCGTCGCGAAACTAGGCACCGCTTGAATTTTGTTTTGCATATCAAAACGACCCTTATACACTCGTACATAGGATAACCGGAACCTCCTCAGGAGGCCAGACAGAGCCCGTTCATGTTTACCCAGTGTCTCGAGGCACATTGTTTTGCATATCAAAACGACCCTTATACACTCGTACATAGGATAACCGGAACCACCTCAGGAGGCCAGGGATGTACCAACCGAGCACGCTCAGAGAGTGAGATATCTATAAGTACTTCTATGATACCTGATATGTACGACAAAAACTGGCGCTGCGCTGAGCCGTTTTTTTCTGTTTTGGCGATCATGTTTTTCGGGTTTTTATCTTGAATTCAGCCTACGGGGGGCTCTCTCGTTCAGTTGTGACTGCTTTTCGATTCTGACACGAGTTCTGAAGATCCATGTCTTAACTTTTCTTCGACTTGAACAAATGAAAGTAGTGTGGGATTTTGTCGTGGATTTACTGTAGTATGAACTGAGCTGAGCTAAAAGGAAGAAAGAAAAAAACGGCAGGAACTTTCCCCAAGTAATCGAAAAAGGACGCCCGGAAGGTTCCCCGAGAGGTGGGGTTAGGCAGGCGTGTTCGGGGGGGGAGCTCTGGGAGCGCAGCAAGGCGTTTTAGTCAAGTGTGGCCAGGACAAATTACTTGTTGAGGTAAATGCAACAAAGTCTATATTTGATAGGTGTATGTTGTTGGTCTCACATTAACTCATTGACAGAATATATCCCCGTGGTCACCAAAAGTTGCCCGTCATCACGAGAAGGCATCTGGGGTCACGAAAAGGTATTTTGGTAGCAAAGAGGTACCCGTGATCACGAAAAGGTACTTGTGTTCACGATAGGTACCCGTGGTCACGTAAAGGCACCCGTGGGGCCACGAAAAGATACCCGTGGTCACGAAAAGGTAATCGTGGTCACGAAAAGGTATTCGTGGTCTACAGATGGGTACTTCAAGAATAGAAAACAAAACCAAACAAACGCAGCCGGGGTACCAAGATGACCGTGAAAATGGATGACCTATTGTTAGAGCCTTGGGTGGACGCGGCGTAGAGTCATCAAGTAGTGATTCGTCGGAGTAATAGTTGGTCGTTTCCCGGAGGTGCCAGTCATTCCGACTCCTTGGGTTTCCATACGTGTAGGAAGGATTGTTGCTGAATGCGGCATTCATTTTTTGGGGGGAGGGGGGCCTCGACCGGAGAGAAGACTGATTTTGGCTCGCCGCGCTCGCCTGACACCAGTCGGCAAGGATGGCTGGCCAATCAGCTAGCTTCCTTATATTTCCGGCCAGAGGGGGGGACATACTCACGCACACAAGTTGACGACAGTTACAGATGTTGTATATATATCGTGGCGACAGTTACACCGCCTTTTTTTGTTTGCGGGTTTGGCCTATTTGTAGATGTGTGCTGTCCGTTGGTGTGGATGGAGGATGTGGGTATACGTGGATGGTGGATGGATGGATGTATGGATGCGAGTGCGCGCAGTGTGGATGTGCGTGTTGGGAATCAGTGTGTCTTGTTGTGGAGTCTTTTGGGTAGATGTTAGGGTGTTTTTAGTGTAGGGTATATACACTGGGATACCATGGTACCAAACCTGGTGTTTCAGGTCACACTCGGGTATGTACCCGGGTCATAAACCTGGTGGTTTGGGTCATACCCCTGGTATTCGGGTATGTACCTGGGTACCAAACCTGATGGTTTTGGGTTGTACTCGGGTATACACCTGGGTAACAAACCTGGTCGTTTCGGTGATGGTCGGGTATGTACCCAGGTCATAAACCTGGTGGTTCATATTCGGGTATGTACCTGGGTACCAAATCTGATGGTTTTGGGTCATACTCGGGTATATACCTGGGTTCCAAACCTGGAGGTTTGGGTAATACTCTAGTAGGATACCGGGTTACCAAACTTGGTGGTTTTGGTAACACCCGGGTATGTACCCGGGTACCACAACTGGTGGTTGAGTCATACTCGGGTATGTACCCGGGTACCCTCAGAGTATTTGCAAGTACGTACTTACCCTGCTATATAAGCCCACCCTTGTTGGAATTGTCTTTTTGTTTAACATGTGTTTGTGTGTACCAGGTATGTTCTGTCGGGGGGTGCGTGGTAATCAGAACCCACGATGAACCCAAGAACCAGGTATCTTCCCCATGTTTACACAACCATATCTGGTCCTGATTGCTCTATTCCGAGGGACCATAGTAAATAGGACCAAATATTGTTGGTAAAAATAGGGAAATACATAGGTTTTTGTATGTACCGTAGGTCCTATTTACTATGCCCCCCCCCCGTAATACATTCCGGGGGACCATAGAAACAGTAATCAGCACCCATCATATACACAAAAACCTATGTGTTCCAGCCATTCTTATTTATTCCAGATTTTTTTCTCGGCATATTTCGTCCTGGCTACTCTGTTCCACCACGTTAGTGCCTCCCGTAATACCGGGCAGCCACTCTGTCCGTAAATATAGGGGCCTTTTTGTACATTAACATCAAATCAAAAGTACCTTCTATTTGGGGAAAGAGTTGGTGGTATATGTTTTTCGTCGTGCGAATACGTTCCTGTTGGGCGGGGCAGGTGTGCGTCGCGGTGCCGTGTAGAGTGCGGGTGGGTCCCTCTGCTGGTGTGTCTCTTGAGGCTACGTAACTGGTGTGTGCCATCGGTGTAGCTATGGCATGCACGAATATATGTTCATACCGTATACTGTAACATAATGTACACCTGAATGTGTTCGTTGAAAGTCTAGACTTTGCTACCGGCTTACCTTGTTTTCCCTTTTCTGGCGAACTATTACGGGCGACCGTAGTTAATAGGACCTATGGTATACGTAAAAACCTATATATATATTTAACCATTTTTGCTAACAATAGTTGGTCCTATTTTACTATGGTCCCCTGTAATAGATTATGCTGATGTGTGTCGTTCGTTGGTTGCCATATTTTTACGAGAAGACTGATGTGTTTTTGCGCAGATAGACGCCATATATTAGACTTCTCTGGGCGCTAAAAAAATACCAGTCCTACTCCTTGTTGGGTGGGGGACGCGCACGGCGGAATGGTTGGACGCACCACGGGGAGGGTATGTAGCTTCTGTGTTGGATGTCGGATATCGATATCGGGTTCGATGTGTACCGATGAACTGAAGAACAATATCGATGCCGTTTCGATATGCGTGTGCTGTCTTCACCTGAAATCGTCCTTTCTACCCAGCTTCTTCAGTACACCCAGTGTCCGTCCTGATCCCTTATCCTAGAGAGATAGTTATTACGTGGTCACGGACTGTGAGACAGAGGAGGACCGAAAAACAAAAATAATCGCAAGTTCCATGGGTCAAGCAAGCGAAAGGCCAGCGTACCGGGTACGAGCACACGACAACAACACAAGCAAGACCAGGAAAGTAAGAACGAAAAAACAAATGAAAACCCAAAAGTAATCCTGAAATGATATGTGATACCTGGTATATCACAGCGTTCGTTCAGTGTCACAAAAAATATATTTGGGATGCCAAGGGGAGGGAGGGCAAAACACGCTCGATGGATATGTACGATATATTTATGTATGTATTGAAACTTTACTGGTGACGAGGCGACGGGTCTAATAGAGACGGAGTCTACACAGAGATGAACTGGCGAGCGGTGCGGTCCGCCCGCTGACTGCCACAACAACTTCGACCGCTTTTCTTTTCTCTTTTTCGTTTCGGCTAGTATCATAGCTTGTGCTTTCCTTCTCTCTGCAGTGCAGCATCCCTTGGAGATACTGCGGAAAACTTGCGCGCAGAGTGCAGTGGACTCTGAGTGATGGTCTTTATTTTCTTTGCGTCTTATATTGGAGACTTTCACAGTTTCGAGCTACCCACCCATCCGCACTACGTATGTCAGATCAGTGGAATTCCCGCCGGCAACTTGGCCCTGCGACCCGGCGCGGCGCCGGCTTCTTACCCGCCGTCCCCTCCCCCCACTCCCCCCCTCCTCATTTTTTTCACCCCCAGCCCCCCTACGCACCTGGTCGGTGAAAACCCGACATGCTCCGTCCCGGCATTGTAGGGATGCGAGGGTCTATGATCATATGACTCCGGCCATGCATGAGATCGAGTACATCTCTTCTATCGAGTACACCCCCTCCCCCCTCTACGCACCCAGGAGATGGAGAGGAGTAGTGGGGAACTTATTGAAGAAAGAAGATAAGGCTGACCCGGGGAACTATAGAGGGCTAACGCTACTAAGCACAGGAGGCAAAACATTTTTGTAAGATTTTGAACGATATAATGGGAGCGATGATGGAGTTGGATCACGAAATAAGCGAATGGCAGGCAGGGTTTTTTACGCCAAACCGTAGCTGCGTAAACCAGGTGTACACTCTAGGTAAGATAGTCCAAGGTAGGAAAGACGCGGGACTAACAAACGTACTGTTTCTTTCTAGATGTACAGAAGGCCTACGACACAGTATGGAGGAGTGGACTGTGGAAAAAACTATGGGGAATAGGAATCGGAGGAAAAATGTGGAGAATGATGAAAAATATGACGGATTTGTGCGAGAGGTGCTGTGATGCTGGACGGGGAAATATCGAAGTATGTTGATATTTTCCAAGGAGTTGCACAGAGATGTATGGCATCACCTGACCTGTTCAAGATATATACCAGGTATTAACGACCTGATCGTAGCAGTCGAAGCAGCAAGACAGGGGGTCACGGTAGGGGAAGATACGGTGCCGGGATTGATGTTTGCGGATGACTTCGTGGGGATATCAGAAACACCCGAAGGACTGCAGAAGCGAATAGAGAAGGCGCTAGAATACACTAGAAAATGGAGGGTGACGGCGAACGTCAAGAAATGCGCAGTAGATGTTTGTAGCGAAGATAAGGTGAACCAGGTAAATTTCAGTTGGAAGTGGGGAGAAGTTGAATTGCCGATCGTAGACCGGTGTCCGTACCTTGACGTAGAGATCTAAAAAAACTGCTCTTGGGATACACCTATAGCAAAAAAGTGATAGGAAAGGGTAAAACACACGCACGCAAGATGAATGCGACCCTAACAGACTCGCACCTTGACACCAGGATTAAGAGATGTATCCTGATGAATGTGATAGTACCAAAACTAGAATATGCAGGAGAAGTATGGGAAGGGAACGCGAAGCTGGTGAAACAGTTGGAAACAGCACATATGACAGCAGCTAAAAAAATCCCAAGATGCTCAAGTACGACTAGTGTTACGGTATTAAGAGCAGAACTGGGAATGCACCCACTCGAGACAAATAGAGACATGACAAAGTTGAAATGGCAATACAAAGGAACATGCCAACAAGAGGTTGCCAGCCATAGTTGATGAAGCTGCGTGGGAGAAGGTACCAAAGGACGAGCTGGAATAAGGTGGGACAGCGTAGTTGAGAAAGTATGGAAGGATATAGGGGGAAACCAAGAAGAGGTGATGTCCGCCGGGAAGGTTGGAAGGTACAAGGCAGAAGTAGAATGATAGAAAGAAGGGAAAGGCGAGCGCTAAGAAACAAGGTGGAATTGGAAAAACACTTAAGAGATATACGGGGGATCGAGAGAAAGAATATAAATGAAAACGTATTTGCACGGCCCAATCGACTTCGCGAAAACGCTGAAACTGCGATTTCGTGTAGGTGGCCTGGACCCGCCAGAAGGAAGAAAGAGGTATACCAGTAGCCGGGAGGAGGAGGAAGTAAATGCACAGATGTGCCCGTGTGGCATAGCAATAGAGTAGAACTCACATAGTAGGAGAATGTGTAATGTACAAGAAAGAACGGGATGTGTTAGAAGAGGAGATGAGGGAAATCGTAGACGAATGCGACATGGAGGAGTTTGTTACACTAGATAGCAGCGAGAAAACGATCGCTATCCTAGGAGATAGATGGTGGCCACAGGCGGCCAAACAGGAAGGGGAAAATAATAGTTTAAAAAATCTACGGTATGTAATATATGGAAACAACGTAATGAGCGCCCAACTGTTGGGGGTGTCTCTACTCGGAGTAGGAACGGTGCTCCGTCTCAAAAAGGATGCGTGGTCAATGGTCAAATGACTAAGGCAAGCAACAAATGAATACCTCCCCCCCCCCCCCCCCCAAGCAATGCCTACCTGGTCGGTAAAAACCCGACGTGCTCCGTCCCGGCACTGTAGGAATGCGAGGGTCGGTGGTCCTACGACTACGGCCATGCATGATATGAGTAAACCCACCCTCTCCCCCTCCCGCCTCCCCCTCCCACCCCCGCCCCCTCCCCTCTTCTCCCCTATCCACCCTCCCCTCTCAGCTTCTCGCTTCAATCTGCGATGTCCCCGCCATCCAAGAGCCCTCGGAAGCACGACGCGGCTATACATAGCACCCCCTCCCAGGGAGGAATCTCGGCTTTCTTCGACAAGGCTCGATCACTGAGGGGGAAAGAGAGACGACATAGCCCCCTCTCGGCCACGCATCCCCCCGCCACGTCGTCTTCGGAGGCGGTGGAGGGGGGGGGGGCGGGGGTGGAGGCGGGGGGGGCGGGGGGGGTGGGGGTGGAGGTGGAGCGAGGGAAGGGGAATGACCGGGCGGAGGGTTTCCAAGAAGGGTTTGAGGGGGGGAAAGGGGACGCCCTTGGGAAGGAGGAGGAAGCTTCTCGGCCGACGTCGCTTGGGGGGAGGGGGTTATCGCCGTCGGGGGCGAAAGGAGGGGCCGCGGTGACGGCTGAGGGCGGGGGTCCAGGCGCCAGTGAAGGTGAGGGAGGCGTTCCTGGTTGACTGGACTGGGGAAGGGGCGATACTCCCATCTCTCCCCGAGGCTTCCTGTATGTAGATCGATGTATCGCACACAGCTTGCAAAGAGGAGTTTCGACGAAATCCTGGCCCTCGCGGCCGTTCCTTGTTTTCTTGGTTTTTAGTTTTCGTAAGGATAGCGTGGGGAGATTTATATGCCGGTTTCGTACCTCCGTCCGTAAAAATGGCTTTCGAGAAAATGTACCTCGGTATGTATGGTATATAAGAGGTATAGTAGTACGGTACAGTTTTTTTTTTTTCCCCCGGAGGCCATCCTAACGTGAGCCCTCATAACCTTCATCCCATCAAACAAAAAATATAGGAAAAAATTCGCGCAAGCAAGCAACTCTATGAACCATTCCCGTGGGCGTGACTCCGACTAGCTGTTGCTCTCCAGTACCGAAACTCTCTCCGATTTTGTCCTCGGGTCAAACCAAGCCAGCCGCCGGCAGACACAACTGGCACGCACCGAATTAGGGACGCACCACATTAGAGACATGCCGGGGCTATATTAGGGACTCACTTTATTAGGGATTGAGGGTGTATTTATCACAATACGCGCGCGCCGTACTTTGGGACGCACGGCATTGGGCGTGTTCGACTACGTCAGCGCGCACTGTACCACATTTGGGACCCCTCATTGGCCCGTACCACGTAAGGCGGAGACCACTTAGGGCCGTCCCCAAGCAACCCCCCGTCCCGTCAATGATGACGCCGCCCTCATCAAGCGATGGGCCCACCGCCAACCTCCCAAACCCATCTGTAACACCAACCCCAACCCCCGTGTTACCAACCGCACCGCCATTCACCATGCTCATAGAGCTAGGGGCCTGACTCCAAACCCCAACATCAACCCCAACCCCCTGTTCAGCAATCAATCGTAACACCATTCACCATCCTCAGAAAGCTCTGTGCCCAACCCCAACCCCCCCCCCCCCCCCACCCCCCCCTTCATCAAAAACCCTACCTCGCCATCCTCGGAAAGCGATGGGCACAACCCTAACCCCCAAACCCCAACCCCAACCCCCCCCCCGTCGGTAACAGCCCAACCTCTCCATCCTCAGAAAGCGATGGGCACAACCCCCCCCCCCCCCCCCCAACCTCTACCTCACCCCCCCTCCCCTCCCCCGTCAACAATATCCTAACCTCACCATCCTCAGAAAGCGATGGGCACAACCCCAAATCCCGCTTCCTAACGCCACCCCCAACCCCCAAGTTTATTTTATTTTATTTTATTTTATTATCATCCTCCGGCGGATTGATAAAAGTAAAGCTTAGGTTCACCACTCTTCCACGTTCCAGTTTCGTGTCGTGTGTCAATTTAACCTATAGCTCCCGTTGCAACGTCAGAGCAGGCTGCTGTTGCTACTGGCGCTTGGGCACGTTTGACCCGACCTGACTGACCCCCGAGAGGGGCAGGTGCGGTGGAGATAGCCACCCGGGAGAGTCATCTCTCCCGGGTGGTGTGGTGTGGGACTCGCGCGAGCTCACCCACTAACAAAAACCGAGGCTGTGAGGCCTTCCCGCCGGACTTGGTCCAGTTGCGGCCCACCCTATCCGTTGGTCCTAACCCCAAACCCCAACCCCAACCGCCCACCGGCAACAGTATCCCTACCTCACCATCCTCAGAAAACGACGGGCACAACCTCAATCCCAATCCCCAATCCCCAACCCCATCCCCGTCGAGAATAATCCTACCTCGCCATCCTCATAAAGTGATGAGCACAACCCCAACCCCTATCCCCGACCCCCTCTCCCCGACCCCCACCCTCCATCACCAGCTCCAAACCTACAGTAGGCCCAATGCCAACCCCAACCCCCAGCCCCAACCCAACCCCCACCCCTACCCATACCCCCCCCACCCAACCCAACCCCCACCCCTACCCATACCCCCCCCCCCCCCCTGTAAACAACCCCACTTCCGCCACCCTCAGAGAGCGATGGGCCATACCCGAGCGCCCTGGCCCCGCTGCGAGCGACGAGCGACATCTCCGGGAGGGTCACCTCCCTCCCGGCGGGGGGGCACTGGGGCGGTGTCGGCGGCGTCGGCGGCGGCAGCAGCCTCAGCGGCGATGGCAGCAAAAGCGTCGGCGGTGGCATCGGTAGCGGTCGTGGTGGCGGAGGCGGGGGCGGGGGCGGGGGCGGGGGTGGGGGTGGCGGGTCTATTTCGGGCTCGGGGAGGCGGTGGATGGCGGAGAGGGCGCCTCTGTCGAGCCATCTCCGGCCGCGGAGGTCGCTCAGCGTGGGAGGGGCGCGGACGGCGGGGGCCAAGGCGGTGGGGAAAGGTTCCCGCGAGGGGTGGATGTCGGATGGGGAGGAAGGGGAAGGGTTGTCACCTATCGGGCACGAGGTGAGGGGAGGGGTGGGGGGTAGGCGATGGGGGGGGGTCGTTCTTACCTGTGGTGTGGGTGGTGGTGGAGGGGGTAGTGATGGAGGTTGTGGCAGTGGTGTGTGGGGGGGTGGGGGGGGTAGTGATGTGGGTGTTGGTATTGGTGGTTTTGATGTTGGCTTTATTTTCGTTGGTGTTATTGGGGGATGGTGCCGGTGACGACGTTGTTGCCGGTGTTGTTTCCAGTGTTGGGTCATGGTGTTGGTATCGGTGTCTCCTTGATGCCGCTTTTTTGGGGGTGGTGTTGGTCGTGGTCTCGTTGTTGTTGCTGCTGCTGCTGCTGCTGCTGCTGCTGATTTTGCCGTTGTTGCTGTCGTTGCTGCTTCCCTCGGGTTTCGTCGAGCATTCGTTCTTTTTTGCCGATCGAGTCGATCACCACCATCAGTCACCGTTTTCGACCTCGCTCCTGCGCTACGAAAACAGATCGCGTACATGAAGCAGCGAAGAGGGAGCAGCGGCAAGGCTGACAAAACCACCGGGGCGCTTGGCGGCCTCGGAGCCTGGCCCACTAAGGCCAAAAAAGAAGCCGACTCAGCCAAGGTACGTGCGTATGTTTGTTGTCGTTGGACAGATCATCTACAAATCATCCACATATCATCTACAGATCATTCAGGGACAGATAGGTTCCTGATCTGTATTGTCTACAGTTATATGTTGCCGGGTTGGAGGACTGTGTAACCTGCAGGATATATATACGTATATATATGCGGGATGTATGTATACTTCGAAGTATATAATTTATATATATACGGGAGGTATGTATACCCTGCATGAGGCCATGTAGAACCCGTGATACGCGCGATGGAAGTATGCAAATATGAGTTTCGACGAAATCCTCGATCGCACACCTGATTGTTCGTTTTTTTTCAATTTTATGAACATCTCTTTTGGTAAAACATCTCACACGAGATCGTTTTTTTTTTCAAATTGTTTTATAAATGTCTCTTACGATAGTAGAACATGGTTTCTGGGTTGGATGTGTAACTGTAAAGAGCCTGCGTAACATTTCCGTGACGACGGGTTAGGATCTAGATTATCTATCTGTAGATGATTTATCTGGAGGTGATTCTACCTGTAGATAATTTATCTGTAGATTCCCCATCCGTAGATTCTCTATCTGTAGACGATATATCTGTAGATGCTCTATCTGTAGACGATCTATCTGTGGACGATCTATCTGTAGATATATCTGTAGATGTTATGTCCGACCTGTGCTGCTTTCAACGCTATTACGATAGTAATCAAAACCCACAATGGACCCCAAAACCATGTATCCCCTCTATGTGTACACACCACATTTGTTCCTGACTACTATAATATGCTTCCCGGTGGTAGCTGACCGCCCGAAGCGGAAATATCATGACATAATTCACCAATTTCGGAAGCCGTGTAGGTACGAGGTACGACCGGTTGATCCCGAAAGTCACCACGGCTTCGCACGTAGGTGGTCTTTCTTGGAAGGCAACGCTCCCCCCCCCGTCCCCGCCCCCGCCTTCCTCCCGCCTCCTCTCCCTCGATTTCTGCCCTGTTTGCCGTTCCGCTTGCCTGCCCGTTTGTCAGTCAGTCTTGTCTGCCTATCTCTCTGTCTGCCAGCCTACTGAAACACTATTAATAGAAGCTTTTGCACATTGTATTTATTGACGAACGTAATATATGTGTCGATTTTTTCATGCGTTCTGTTTTGTTTTGGGTACTTGCATGTGTATGTGTGTGTGTGTGTTTTTTTTCGTTTTCTTGTTTCGTTCCTTTAGTTGTTCGTTTTTTTGTCCCGTTTTAGTCCCATTTTTTGTTATTTCTTGTTTCTTTTTGTGTTGGTTTCTTGTTTTCCGTTTTTTGCTTGTTTGCGTTTTTTGTCTTCAGTGTTTTCCTTTTTTTTTGGTGGCACTGCAGTCCTGGTATTGTCACAAACGACTTATAATTTGAATGGTTTGTGCCCAAACTACTGCACTTAAAAGAGTATAACTTGAAGGGTTTGTGCCCAAAACGAGACTGCAGTCCGAAGAGGGTTGAGGTATACCTTTTTCGGTGCTGCTCCTTTTGCGGGTACCCTCTTGTTTCGCTGTCGTTTTTCTGCTGTTGTTGCGCTTTTATTTGCTTGTTTTTTCGTGCTTCTTTGCGTTCGGTTCACGTTTTTTTTTCTTCTGCTTCTTTCGCTCCTTTTTTTCTGTTCCATTGTGTTGTTCGTGTTTTGTCGTTCAGGTTATCTACCTCGGGGACATCGACTTCGATGCCCCTGGGGAGGCGACGGCGACTGACATTCTCGTCAGACAGCACCGGACGCGCGTCCGGGTGAAGAGGGTCAAGGATAAGCCATCGACGAAAAAAAAACGCAAGGCAAGGACGTGGGAACTCCCACTGGTATATCTATACTTGATACCCGTTCCTTGGCGGTATATAGCCCCTACTTTATACCTGGTGACGTGTTTTGCATTCGCTGTTGGACGTGTGAGTCTCTATAGGAAACCCCACGCTGCTGTTGATACACACTCGAAACTTGAAACCAGCAAGGAGGGGTAATTCTTTGGGACAACTTGCAGTGACAGAGCAGTATTAGTACTCGTGGTCGATAGCCCTTAGAACAAATTACCGTTTTTTTGCGGGATATTGTGCGTTTCTGGCCCACCGTTCAAGGCGAAGAGGCCGGCAAGGGTTGTATGTGCAGTAGCGGTGCCTCTGTAGTGCCCGTATGCAGGTGTTGGTCAACAATACCGGCACTATATGTAGCGGCAACCGGCATTATTCCGCACACTATTTTAGGGGGGACCAGAGTTAATAGGACCAAATATTGTGAGTAAAATGGTCAAATATATAGGTTTTTGTGCATACCATAGGTCCTATTAACTATGGTCCCCCGTAATACCGCACCTGGTGAATCCCATCTGCGCCAAGCGACTCCACAGGCTACCTTACAGCGAGCAATCGGCACTACTCAACCGGCAATATAGAGAGACCGCTATAGTACTGTACAGATTCAGGAGTTCCAGTCAACAGGGCGTTTTGTACTGCAGCGGAAAACCCTGGTCGTGCGGGCGTAAAAAACGCTAATGATACTGCTACATATTTTATTTTAAACCTTGAGAGAAACGAGCCGTGTGTCACGGGGTATATACGTGCCGAATTGACGCATCGAGGGAGGGGGGGGGGAAGAAGCACAAGCGCGCTGGTGTTTTTTTTTCTTCTGTATTTCGTGTTTGCTATGTTATGGTGACGCACGGCAAAAAGGTGTGGAAAGCCCCTTGTTTATTTCGATGGATGGATGGATGGATCGATCGATCGATCGGCGTGTCTTGGTTGTCTCTGTTTGGGCACTGTAGGATTTTTCCCGACTCTGTTTTCCAAGCATTGTTTTTCCCTGTATGTACTACATACAACGTGGGTGGACGTTTTTCGAAGAGTAAAAACGATTTTATCCTCGTAGCAAAGCGGAAGTGATTTTCAAAACTAAACTACTGTAGTGATACATCAGGCACCAGGTAATATCCACTGCCCATATTGTAGACGTGTATTATAGGCAGTGTTATTGCGGGGGGCCATAGTTAATAGGTCCAACTATTGTTGGTAAAAATGGTTAAATATATAGGGTTTTATGTGTACCACAGGTCCTATTAACTGTGGTCCCCCGTAATAGTAGTGTCCGAGTACGAGTAGAGATCCCGATTCCGCTGACAACATCACCAGGCACCAAGCATATTGAGCTCGCCAACATTGCCGAATACCGTTTTCTAACCCCCCCCCCCCGGCCGCCTCCGGTGCTCCGTCTCGAAAGGGATGCGTGGTCAATGGTCAAGTGACTAAGGCAAGCAACAAATGAGTACGCCCCCCCCCCCCCCCCCCCCCCCCCCCCCCCGCCTCCTTTTTCCGTAACTCCTCTTACGCAGGTTCCGCGGCGCCGAATTCGCAGCGGAAAACCGTTACACCCGGAGGAGGACGAGGTGGAGTACATCTTGACGATCGGGATGATGCTCGGGTTGAGGGTGGCGGTGGGTCGGCAGGCTAGCCCGCTCGCGAAGCCGGAGCTGACGGTGGAAGACTTTTACCAGGTTAGCTGGAGGCGGTGGTCGTGTGTGTGTGGGGGGGGGGGGGGGGGGGGGCGGCGTGTACTCATTATCATACATGACCGTAGTCGAATGGTATGTGTGTGGGAGGGGGGGGGGGTGAGGGCTGAGGGTGTCGGTGGGGCTGGTGCTGGGGGGGAGGGGGGAGGGGGGGGGTGTACTCGATAGGAGAGATGCACTCGATCTCATGCATGGCCGTAGTCGTATGACCATAGACCCTCGCATCCCTACAATGCCGGGACGGAGCATGTCGGGTTTCCACCGACCGGGCAGAGATTGCTTGATTGCACCAAGCTTTGCGAAGCGCCGTGAGGGGGCGGGGGGTGTTCGTGGTGCTATTAATAGTGGTTTGGTGTTGGCGTTGTTTTTGTAGTTGGCGTTTTTTATGTTGGTTGTGGCGGTGGTGTCAGTGTCGGTGGCTGTATACAGTTGATGCCGTTGATGCTTTGGTGATGGCGATGGCGTCGGTGCTGGTGTTGGTGTTGGTGGTCGATGGCGTTGGGGTTGGGGGTGGCAGTTTCTTAGTATGGTGTTGGTGGTGCCCGTGACAGCGGTACATGTTACCGAGGAACAGAGTAACCAGGACCAAATATGTTCACAGTATTTAACATATATTACGGGGGACCATAGTAAATAGGACCAAATATCGTTGGTAAACATAGGGAAATATGTCGATTTTTGTATTCACCGTAGGTCCTATTTCATATGGTCCCCCGTAATAGTAAAAATAATGGAAAATGTTGTTTTTCTGTATATGTAAGATGGGTCCTTTTTTTATTTTTTTTTGTTCATGATCACCTTCACCTTCCAACTTAACTCGCAGAGGGTTTTACCCTCAGCGTTCTTCTTCTGGACTAGCCGTGGTCACGGGTGTCAACCCTTCTCCCCCCGGGTACGCGCCTCCATTTTTTGTCGCGCATAGGGTTCAGCATTCCCACTGCTCGTCGATTTTAATCGAATGTAGTTATTAATAACGCACGCTTTCACGCTTTCTGCTCATCAACTTCTAGGCAAGAAAAAGTCCTTACAAGCATACACCCGGTGAGACTCGAACCCACGAGATTGATCTTAGTAGGCACGCGGACCACCTACTAAGCCACCGGGGACGCCTGATCACTGTTAATATGGCCCCCCGTAATAATATTACTATTTCGGTGGGCCATAGTAAATAGGACCAAATATTGTGAGTAAAAATAGCGAAATATACAGATTTTTGTGTGTACCGTAGGTTCTATGTAAAATAGTCCCCCGTAATACTTCAGTAGTACTACCTGTAGTAGTATTATAGTGGTAGTAGCAGTATTATCTGGGACCATAGCAACGAGAACCAAGTGTGGTGTGTGAGCATATGGTAGTGCCTGGTTTGTGGGCGCATCTTGGGTTCTGATCATAACATTAGCCCACCCTTGACAATGTTCCGGTCGTTATGGGTAGTTTGAGTAGTATCATTAATCGTTGGTAACGAAAATGAAGGTTACCCCGACGGGCGCCCGCGATCGGAATGATACTATTTGCGGTACGTACTACTACAACTGTATGTCATGCCATAATATACAGTAGTACGCCAAACGGCTACGTGCTGTGCCTACAGTAAACATATACATACCATAAAATGATGTACGACCAACGAGAAGATAGGGACTTGGGTTAGCGGTGTAATAGGCGTATACGACCTCGATTGACGCCTTTACCTAAGTTTTAGGTATATGTTGGGGTACCCCGCACCAAAATATTACCCGGGTGTAGGGATGGATGCCTTATGTACCCAACACGAGCTTTGGCATCTTCCATTGGTACGACATACGTGCGTGGCGATCATTCTAGGAACACTTCATACCTCGGACAGATAGATCATCTACAGATCATGTACTGATCATGCACAGATCATTCCCACTCCATGATCTACTGGTAGACCTTTCAGGGCAGATATATTACCTGTTCTTGATCTGTATGATCTGTATGGTCTAGTTCATTTTGCCGGGTGGGAGCTGTATAATCTGCATGATTTGTGAATTGGAGGTGTTTCCAGGCGGTGGATGAAATACTGCGAGACATCTTAACGGCCGGTTAGGATGCAGATCATCTATCACGGGGGACCATAGTTAATAGGACCCATGGTATACATAAAAACCTATATATTTGACCATTTTTTTCTAACAATATTTGGTCCTGTTAACTATGGTCCCCCGTAATAGATGATCTATCTGTAGATAGATATGTCGTGATATATCTGTCAGAGGTGTGGGCCATTACCAAATACTGTCCTCCACAGTAAGGGTAGGATAATCGTTGTGCATTTTGTTGTTGCAGGACGTAACGCTAAAAAAACGTACCATGGTACCTGAAATCGTATACCGGTATACGAGGTGGGCAACTCGTGGTTTTTGCCCATGATTTTTCGTGTGTGTGTGTTTTTTTTTTCAGTTCAACCAACTGCACCCTCACCCAACTTGATTCTGACCCTCTCCCCCATCCCCTCTTTTCAATAACGCCAAAAATGCAATACCTCTTCGACAAATACCAGACTTTCCTCACAAACATCAGACTTACTTACTTACTTGGTTCAATCGTCCACTCTTTTTCTTGTTTAATTTTTTTTTTTATCATGATATATATAGGTGGACAAGTACACCTTCCCCCCCTCCGGCGCTACGGGGTACCTAGTGACCCCTTCCCATAAGCTGGGGAGAACGTTCAAATTCAAGGACTACGCACCCAAGGTCTTTAAGAAGATACGGGAGCATTTTGGAGTCGACAAGGTGGGGACAAACTTTGATATATATCTCTTTTTTTTTGTGCAAGAAGAAGCTCAATGACAGCCGCCGCCGTGTGGCCAATCACACTATAATATTTGAAGTTTTTTTTTCGGTTGAACTGATCGCTTTTTGTTTTTCGTTTGTGTGTGTGTGTGTGCGCGTGCGTGCGTACGTACGTGTCCGTTCGTCGGTTTTGTGGGCATGTGTGGGTGTATCGTGTGGTGCGTTTCGTGATCGTGCTTGTCTGTCTGTCTGTCTGTCTGTCTGTCTGTCTGTCTGATTATCTCTACGTCTTTATTTTGTGTACCAGGTACGTGCTTTTTCCACCTTCATGGTTTCTGTCTGTGGTTTCTGTGATTGTCTGTCTTCCAGTCTCTCGCTGTGATTGTCTTTCTTCCTCTCTCTTTTCCCTCTCCCCCTCCTTGTAATCCCTTCCACCCTTGGTATCTGGCCATCCCTCTGCCGTCTCCTTCTCGTTCTCAGAGTGCCGCTAACTTCCCCCCTCTCTGCTGCATGACCGCCAACAAACCCTGCCTGCCGCGTTTAATATCGGTTCGCAGTTTTTGATGCAATATACTCCCTGTCGTTACCGGCAACTAACCCCCCCCCCTCCCTAACCGCCTGTATGATCACCAACAAACCCTGCCTGTCGCGTTTATACATTGGTGCGCCGCGGTTTCAGATGCGATACATGCTGGCGGTACCGGCAACTACCCCCCCCCCCTCTCCCCAACCGCCTGCATGACCACAAAAAAACCCTGCCTGTTCCGTTTTTACATTGGTTCTCCACGGTTTCAGTTGCGATAAATTCTGTCGGTACCGGCAACTCTCCCCAACCGCCTGCATGAACACTAGAAAACCTTGCCTGCCCCGTTTTATATGGTTCTCCACGGTTTTAGTTGCGATACATTCTATCGGTACCGGCAACTACTCCCCGCCCCCTCCCTCCCCAACCGCCTGCATGAACACTAGAAAACCCTGCCTGCCCAGTTTTATATTGGTTCTCCACGGTTTCAGTTGCGATACATTCTGTCGGTACCGGAAATTCCCCCCGCCCCCTCCTTCCCCAACCGCTTGCATGAACACTAGAAAACCTTGCCTGCCCCGTTTTTATTTTTTGTTCGCCGCGGTTTCAGATGCGATACATGCTCTCGGTGGCCGGTAACTACAACTTCTTGGAGTTCATATCGAACGCTAAGTCCGGGGAGTTTTTCTTCTTTTCCCACGACGAGCGTTTCATGATCAAGACGATGAAGGTGACTGATTGCGCCGCATTTTTCATTGAGTTGCGCCGCGTTTGGCTGACGCTGGCGATGACGGTAAAAAAATGTGTCGTTGCAGGAGAATTCCGGTCTTTTCGGGACCGTCAAGTCCTCATTTGGTCCTCATACCTGATATAATAGTTTTAGTGTAGGCGGTCAGTCAAGGCCGTCAGTCGAGAGAAAAACCGCGTCAAGGCATTATCCTTATTATACTGGGATAAGTGTAGGGGAGCGGTCAGTCAAGGGGTCACACCGCGGCCTCCCATGTATATATTTATCAGGACTTTCATGGGTCAGGTTATGAACCTCGCGGGTCGGGTCGGGCATGGGTGACCCGACCCGACCCGTGAGATTTCATGTTTTTCTTGACATGACTAGCCCGTCGAGAGCTCTGCTATTCATAGCATACTTGAGGCCTATTTTGGCGGTATCGTACTGGTATTATTGTAGGGGAGCGGTCGGTCAAGGGGGTCAAACCGCGGTCTTTTAGTATAGGTGGCCGTATTGTACTGGTTTCAGTGTACGGGGCGGTCAGTCACGGGGTCAAACCGCGTCTCCTATCCTTATTGTACTGATGTTTGTGTAGGGCGGTCGGTCAAGGGGTCAAACCTGGTAGGTCTCCTATTAATAGCCTTCATGTACTGGTTTTAGTGTAGGAGGCGGTCAGTCAAAGCGTCAGACCGCGGTCTGGTATGACAGGGGTGGCCCGTTACTGTCTTTGCTGCTGTAGTGCTTTCGTTGGTGGTGGTGGTGGTGGGGAGGGGGGGGAGGAGGGCTGTACTCATTGTTGTGCCTGGCCGTAATCGTATGACCATAGACCCTCGCACCCCTACAATGCCGGGGCGGAGCACGTCGAGTTGTCGCGGACCAGGTAGGCATTGTTTGCACCAAAAGCGCCGAAGCGAAACGTGAGGTGTCCGGCGAGTGACATGAAAGGGTGAGCTGCATCCTACTACATGTACGTACCTGGTAAGAACCGCTTGTGAGGCGGACTTTTTTGCATATTGATGACAAGAGTCGAATGCATTTATTCGTTTTTCTGGTGTGGCCTTTTTCCAGAGACAGCAATGGTTGTGCTGTGTAACTTCCTAGTGGGTGGGGTCGGTCTTGAGGGTGAAGGTGATGGTGCTACGTTGTGTTGGTGGCGCCGGGTGGTGACGGTGGTGGTGTTGTCATGGTGGTGATGGTGGCGGGGTGTTGGTGGTGGTGTTGGTGGCGGTGGTGTTGGTGGTGTTGGTGGTGTTGGTGGTGGTGTTGGTGGCGGTGGTGTTGGTGGTGTTGGTGGTGTTGGTGGTGGTGGTGGTGGCGGTGGTGTGAAACTGCCCCGCCCGCCCCCGTCCCACACCCGTTGCGTTGGTGGTGTTGGTGGTGTTGGTGTTGGTGGTGGTGGCGGTGGTGGTGGCGGCGGTGGTGTGAAACTGCCCCGCCCGCCCCCGTCCCGCACGCCTCGCGTTTTGCTTGGAATCCCCTGTCGAGAGACCCGCCCAAGTAAAAACATCGAACACGCTCTCTCTGCCGATTCCATAGTTGTCCTTGTCCTTGTCGTCAACCCCACCCCGCATGTCCCGCTTTTCCCGACTGGACCCTTCGTGAATATTTACGTTTTCTGAACGTTGATCCTTGCGTTTATTAACCCTCGGTCGAGAGGCTCGTAAAAATAAACAATTTTCCTATCCCCCCGCCCTGCAGTACCGTGACTGGATTAATTTCGTTTCTTTTCTTCTTTCCGCCTTTTGTTGTTGTTGTTGTTGTTGTTTTTCGTTGTTGTTGTTGTTGTTTTTTTTTTGTTTTTTTTGTAATTCTTCGTCTTCTCTTCTTGCTGTTGTTTTATTGCTATTAATATTTATTAATAGTTCGCATTGTTTTTTGCCTTGTCTATTTTTTTCATGTCTTTTTTTTTTTGTTGCCTCTCCAAGTCGTCGGAGACCAAGTTCCTAAGGAGAATCCTTCCGCACTACTACGAGCACGTCAAGGTACACCCGGAGACTTTCCTGGTTCGGTTCTACGGAATGTACCGCGTGAAGATGCACCACCTCAACCGCAAGGTCCACTTCATCGTCATGAACAGGTGGGTTTGGTAGAGAGGGGGGGGGGGATGAGAGGAGGCGGGGTTGGGGTTGGGGGGGACCGGGGGGGGGGGTACTCATGTCATGCATGACCGTAGTCATATGACCATAGTGGCCCAGGGGGAAGGGGGGAGGAGGGAGGTGGGGGCGGGGGGGAAAGGGGGTGTACTCAAGTGAAGGCGGGGGGTGGGGGGGGATGGGGGGGTGGGGGCAGGTGGGGGGGGAGTTGGGGGGGGTGCGAGCTGCGGGCGGCGGAGGGGGTGCAAGGGGGTATGGGGGGGGGCGGGCGGGGAAGAGGTGGGGGTAGGGGCACCGGCGTGTGTGTGAGGCCTACTGCTCCTGTGTGTTTTTTTTTTCAGTCCCTCTCTCTTGCCACCTGATTCTGATTGATTGGTTGATCGATTGGTTGATTGGGAAGTTGGTTGCAAGTTAATTGGTTCGTTGCTTGTTGATTGGTTTGTTGCTCGGTTGGTGGGTTGGATGGTTGGTATATTAATTGGTTGGTCGGTTTGTTGGTACCACTCTGGGCGGAAATATAAGGTCCGTTTATACATTAATATGAAGACCAAGTGGCGCTTATATTCACGGTCAGAGTGGGATTTTCATTGGTCGGTCGGTCGATCGGTTGGTCGGTTGGTTATTCGGTTAATTCATTGCTTCCGGCACTTTCTGTCTTTTCGCTTCCCGCTTTTACCGCATTGTGTCGCTTCTCGTCGCTTTTTCGCGGCCGTTACGTCGTGTCTCTTCGTTTTTATCGTTGTTCGAAGCTGTTACAGCAGCATCAATAGTCGTATTTTCGCCGTCTCTGTTTTTCTCCCTTTTTTCTGTTATTTTTTCGTAATTTTCTTCTTTCCATTTTTTTGCCGATTTTGTACGTATGTGGTGTGGAGAAGGCCGTATCGCTTTTGTTTTAGACGGTCAATCTGGTCGGGGGGGGGGGGATTCTCGTTCACTGTTACGTGTGTCTACAGTACGTACTTGTTATTCGCCACTTCCAAAAAACAAAAACAAAAAACGAAGACGTTTTTTTTTGTCGTTTGTTTTGGCCATTTCTTTTTTCTTGTCTCTTTTTCATCGCGTCGTTTCGTTTGTTTTGTGTCCGAGCAGTGTGCTGGACACGTACAAGGACATCCACAGCACTTACGACTTGAAAGGATCCTCGCTGGGAAGGTCGGCTAAGCCCGGGGAGAAGGTGCTCAAGGATAACGACCTCGCCGGGAAGCAGGGGAAGCTGCACCTGGGCTCCCAGCGGGAGGCGTTTTTGAAGGTAGGGGGAATGAATGGAACTGGGGGCGGGCGTTGGCGCCTCTACAGTGCGGTAGGTGTGGTACGTTTGGGCGATGTATACAGTGCAGTGGGGGAGGGGACTTTTTAGCCATGCTTCTACAGTGCGGTAGGGGATAAAGTCATGCCTCGACAGGGGGGGGGGGGGAAGGGTGTACTCATTATCATGCATGGCCGTAGTCGTATGGCCATAGACCCTCGCATCTCAGCAATGTCGGGACGGAGCTCGTCGGTTTTTCACCGAGCAGGCAGACGGTGCTCGTAACCAAGCACCGAGGCATCGTGGGGTGTTCGGCGAGTCGCGTGGAGGGGGCGCTGCATCCTGTGCTACAGACCGCCTTGAGGCGAGGTTCGGCAAGCTTGTGCGTTTTTTATTGAATATGGATGACAACGCTCATATGAAGGGGGGGGGGGGTGTACTCGATAGGAGAGATGTACTCGATCTCATGCATGGCCGTAGTCGTATGACCATAGGGCGGGGGGTGGGGGGGGGGGGGGGGGCAGAGGAAGAGAGAGGGAGGGGAAAATAAAGGGAGGGAGAGATAAATACACTTACAGAGGAAGAGGGAGACAGGGATGGAAACGGAGAGAGGGATACAAGGCGACACGGGGACAGAGAGAGAGGGAAAGAAAGAGAGACACGGGGAGGGAGGGAGGGAGGGAGGGAGGGAGGGAGGGAGAGAGGGAGGGAGGGGGGGGCGTATCTGCTTACATGATTATCGATGCCACCATGCCTGTTCTACTATGCGCTGCGCGATGTCGTGCTACGTGCGCGACTCTACTCTATTTTGCTGAGTTACCCTGGACCGTGCCACGCTGTACGTACAGGTGGCTCGAGCGGATGCTGAATTTCTGGCAAGGATGAAGATCATGGACTACTCGCTGCTCACCGGCATTCACGACCGGGCCAAGCCGGCGGAAGAGGAGCAGCACCAGTCGCCGCGGCGGTACTCCAAGTTGTGAGTTTGCGTTGTTGTTTTTGTTGGTGGTGGCGGTGGTGGTGGTACTGGTGGTGTTGGTGGTGTTGGTGTTGGTGTTCATGTTGGTGGTGGCGGTGGTATTGTTGTCGCTGTGGGGTGTTGGTGTTGGTTCTGCTCGTATGGTTGATGTTGGTGTTGGTGTTAGTACTTGCTATTGTTGTTGCTATATATGTGCCACAAAACCTACTGTACAACAATTGGCAGCAGCAGAGCGTAGCCGGAGAGTATCGTAGCTGCAGAGCGTCGTAGCTGGAGAGCGTCATAGTTACGGTGCATCGTGGCTGCAGAGTGTAGTAACTGTCGAGCGTCGCTGCCGAGCATAGGAGCAGATCGTAGCAGCAGAGCGTAGCAGCAGAGCGTAGCAGCAGAGCGTAGCGGCAGAGCGTAGTGGCAGAGCGTAGCAACAGCGTGCCGTAGCTGCAGAGCGTAGTAGCAACAAAGCAGAGCGTAGCAGTACATCGTATCGGCATAGCCAGCAACTGAGCGTAGGTCAGGCAAAAGGGCTGCAGGACCTAGCTGCAGAGCATAACTGCAGAGCGTCATGGCTGCAGAGCGCAGGGCCATCGCTGGGCGAGCGAAAGCACGGCTGTGTGATCGAAAACAGCCACCTGTGTGGATCGGCGGCGATCAATGCTCTCGAGGCGGTGACAAAATTCTTGACGTTGACAAAACTCTTGAAGTTGACGTGGCGCTCCTGTCAGCCGTTTCGTTCAGACTTGTTGGTGCAATATTGCACGTCTTGGACAGATAGATGATGATCTCTCTATCTATCTATCTATTCATCTATCTATCTACAGTAGATCATCTAGTCCCTCACCTCCCGTGGATCTATTAATAGTTCCTCATCTCTCGTTGTGAGAAGCTGTGCCGGAGGTTGTGTAGGATCTATCTACAGTACAGATCCCAACCCAGGGAGCATGTCCTACAGTAGTAAACCAAGCAGGTTACACGGGTCCCACGCGGTCAAACGAGCTACCCCTGTAGATAAATCATACCAGGTCGGGACTATATTATATAATCTGCCTTAAATGAGCTAGATGGTGATGGAGTGGGAACCGGTGACTTTTCTCCGATGTGTGTTGAGAGGAAGCGAAAGCTGGTCCGGCGCGTGTTCATCGTTCCACGCTGTACGGAAATATAATCATCGTTTGTGCGTTAATATGAAGACCAACCGGTCCTTATATTTACGCCTAGAGCGGTGTTCAACGGTGTTTAAAGCGTTTTACCCCAGCTTCGACGAACGGATTCATATGTCCGACAGGTAGATCATGTACATATAGATCATGTGCAGATATATCATCTACAGATAGATCATGTACATATAGATCCTCTATAGATAGATCATCTACAGATAGATCATGTACAGATATACCATCTACAGATAGATCATCTATAGATAGATCATCTACAGATAGATCATCTATAGGTATATCATCTACAGATAGATCATGCACAGCTCCTACAGCTGCCGGTGTGAGATGTTTCGCAGGAAATACATGTATGCACAGCACAGATCCAACACAGGAAATAGGTGCCAAATCATCGTGCGGGTTGTGTACGTACGGCTCCTACCCGGCAACATGAGCTGGATCGTACAGATGAAGAACGCGTCTGCCGTGAAATACCTAGATCATGATCTGTGTATCTGTATGATCTGTAGATGATCTGTCCTACGTGTGAGAGTGTTGATAGTCCCCGTTATTTATTAATTTACTCAGTAATCATCTCGAGTTTTTTTCCAGGCGGTGGGGGTTGGAGAAGTACCACTCCGGGCGTCTGCTAATATAAGGACCGCTTCGTCTTCATCTTAATGTATGAACGCTCATTGTTTTTCCGCCCGAAGGTGGTATAGATTGAGGTATTAGGGATTGAACAAAGTCAAGTACAACAAACCACAGCTTTGCACTACTACTACTGCAGTACTACTACTACTACTACTATACTAGTACTACTACTACTACTACTACTACTACTACTACTACTACTACTACAGTACTACTACTACTACTACTACTACTACTATAACCTTCGAAGACCGTCATCGCTCTGAGATAAGTTTGTGTTATTAGGGGTTGTCGTCGTCGAATGCAAACCACCAGCCCTGTTCACGGGTCGGGCCGGGTCAAACCTCGCGAGTCAGGTCGGGATGTGCCGGGTAAGAGTGACTGACCTGAATCGACCCGTGAGAGTTTGAAAAGCTTCTGACCCGAACCGAACCGAACCGAACCGAACCGAACCGAACCGAACCGAACCGAACCGAACCGAACCGAACCGAACCGAACCGAACCGGAGCGAGCCGGACCGGACCGAACCGAACCGAACCGAACCGTGCCGAACCCAATCCAACCCAACCCAACCGAACCGAACCGAACCGAACCGAACCGAACCGAACCGGAGCGAACCGGACCGGACCGGACCGAACCGAACCGAACCGTGCCGAACCCAATCCAACCCAACCCAACCCAACCGAACCGAACCGAACCAAACCGAACCGAACCGAACCGAACCGAACCGAACCGAACCGAACCGAACCGGAGCGAGCCGGACCGGACCGAACCGAACCGAACCGAACCGAACCGTGCCGAACCCAATCCAACCCAACCCAACCCAACCGAACCGAACCGAACCGAACCGAACCGAACCGGAGCGAACCGGACCGGACCGGACCGAACCGAACCGAACCGTGCCGAACCCAATCCAACCCAACCCAACCCAACCGAACCGAACCGAACCGAACCAAACCGAACCGAACCAAACCGAACCAAACCGAACCGAACCGAACCGAACCGAACCGAACCGAACCGAACCGAACCAAACCAAACCGAACCGAACCGAACCGTGATTTGTAAAACATCCCTGATACGACCCATGAAGAGCCCTGCAATCCACGGCGTTGCGCTACGCACGCACGGTTAGTGCGCTCTCGAAAGGACCGTCGTCGTTCCGAGGGCAGTCGAATCATCGCCTAAAAACCCTGAGGGCGGCCCATCACCAGCAGTAGGACTGTCATCCTCAGACGACCCGGGCTCTGGCAAGTATTTCAGCCATTCTTGGTCGAAGCCTGGCCAATGAAAATGGTCTACGCAATCAGCTTCCCTCGTGGCGGAACAGGGTCTCGAGTGGGAGGCGGGAGATCAGCGTGAAGCGTACGCTGCTGGGGCGCCGTGTAGACCGGTCCGGGGTGTGTTCGTGTTTCATGGTGGTGGTGTTCGGTGTTGGTGTTGGTGTTGATGGCATTTTTCGTTGGATGTAGGCGGTACCTTCGCTGGTGGGGTTGGTGTTGGTGTTCTGGTGTTGAGTGTTCTGGTGTTGAGTGTTGGTGTAGGCGGTAAAGTAGTATGGCGTTATGGATGTTGGTGTTGGTGGTAGCAGTGGTGATTCCGGTGTTGGTGTTGGTGTTGGTGTGGGTGTTTTATGGTGGTGGAGGCTTTCGTGGGCCACGAGTGTCGGGACGCCATTGGCCGAGGTCTAAATCTGTTCAAGGTCAGGGCATTACCTCCGGAGTAGGCCCGGCGTCCGGGGAAGACTTTTGAGAAAGGGCAGTTGGAAACCGCCTTTTGTGTACTGCTCACGCAGGTACGAGTCCTGCCGTCCACGCCATCTGTGGCACGGCAGTCTCCTTCGCGCGGGTAGTGATGGTGATTGTGATGTTCGTGATGGTGCTGGTTGTGGTGATGGTGGTGGTGGTGGTGGTGGTGGTAATGATCGTGGTGATGATCGTGAGGGTGATGTTCGTGATGGTGCTGGTGCTGGTGGTGGTGGTGGTGGTGGTGGTGATGGTGGTGGTGGTGGTGGTGGTGATGATGGTGGTGATGATCGTGAGGGTGATGTTCGTGATGGTGCTGGTGCTGGTGCTGGTGCTGGTCGTGGTGGTGTTGGTATTGGTGGTGGTGGTGGTGATGGTGGTGGTGGTGGTGGTGGTGGTGGTGGTGGTGGTGGTGGTGGTGATGTTCGTGATGGTGATGTTGGTGATGGTGATGTTCCTGAAGTTGGTTGCGGGGTGAAAGTGTGCAGGCACCAGCAACGGAGGATTAACCTCCGATTTAGGGCTTGGAAACGGACGACAAAGATTTGTTCGAGGAGGAGACGGCCCCGAACGGGGTACGTGGGGGGTATTCTGGAAAACCCGATCGGCGTGTGCGGTCATATTATGTTTTTTTTTGTTTCTGCTTTTTTTTGGGCGGGGGGGGGGGGGTGGTTTTGGTCCGGCTCGGTTCGGTTCGGTTCGGTTCGGTTCGGTTCGGTTCGGTTCAGTGTGGTTCGGTTTGGTTTCTCTAATTTGTTTTTTCTCTCTTTTCGAGAGAGTTTTCGTTCCGCGTCGTGAAGTGCTGTTTTCGTTCTTATGTTCGATTATTTTGCAAGCAATTCTCATGTTGTGTACGTACGCGTGTGTTTTGTTGAAGGTAACTTCCCGCGCCGAGTTTAGCGTCTGAGCGATCTAGAGAAACGAAAACCAAAAGGCGACGACTTGTTTTCGTGCGCCTCGAACAGTCCATCGTTTTTTATTTTGCGGGTTGCCCTTGGCGAGACTGACCTCTCTCATTTACCTACGAACGGCGAAAAAAACACTCCCTCACCCCCCCCCCCCCCCCCCCATCCCCCCTCGCGCGTTCCCTTCCTCCCGTCTTGGGCCCCTCCCCCCCCCCTCCAACAACGCCTCTTTTGTAACGTGATTTTTTGTCAGCTTCAACTTCGCGGACGAGGCCGACAACCGTGGTACCCCAGGCTTCAAACGTGTGCCGGTGGTACCCCCATCCTTACGCGAGGGGGAGGAAGGGGAGGGGGAGGGGGGAGGGGAGGGAGGGGAAGGTGGCGGGGGCGACGGGGGCGGCGCAGGTAAGGGGGCTGGGGGCGCAACTCCACCCCAGACAAACGGGGATCAAGAGGGGTCTGCTGCGTGTCGGAAAGAAGGAGCAGCGGGAGTTCAGCGGGCGGAGGGGGTTGTGAACGGGGGGGGCGGGGGGGCGGAGGGGGTGGGTGGTGGCACGCGGGCTCAGGAAGCAGGAGAGGCGAGGGAGGACGGATTGCAGGAGGCACCGCCTACGGACATGTCTGTCAGGTGGGAAGGCCCTTTGTTTCCCCCTTGCCCTTGCCCGTACTCTTACCCTTGCTGCTTCCTTTTTTCTTTTTCTTTTTTCATAGTCACCTTGGTGTTTGCTCGTACTCTTACCCGTCCCCGTACCCATAACGTTGTCGCTTTCCTTACCCGTACTCTTACCTCTGCCTTTGCCCTCGATACCCTTGCACGTTTGTCCTTATCCGTGCCCTTGCCCGCATTCTGATCGTTTCTTTTACTCCTTGTACTTTACTTTGCCCGTACCCGTACCCTCACCGTTGGCCCCTTGCTCCTTTCTGGCAGCCGTACCTGTACTCTTACCCGCACCCTCACCCGTACCCTTCCCAACACCCTTACCAATACCCTTTCACCTTACCAATACCCTTTGCGCTCACCCTTACCTCTTACCCGTACCCATACCCTTCACCCGGACCCGTACCCTTACCAATACCGTTGCCTTTAGCCCTACTCTTTGCTCTTTCCTTTACCCCGGCCCTTACCGGTACCCTCCCCAATACCGTTACCAATACCCGTACCTGTATCAGTACCCGTACCCTTACCAATACCCGTACCCTTATCAGTACCCGTACTCTCGCCATTACCCGTACCCTTACCAATACCCGTACCCTTACCAATTCCCTTACCGTTACCAATACCCTTACCGTTACCAATACTCGTAACCTTCCCAATATCCGTACCCTTACCAATACCCGTACCCTTACCGATACCCGTACCATTACCGATACCCGTCCCGTTACCAATACCCATTGCTTTTACCCCTACCCTTACCCTCACCCTTACTCTCAACCTCATCCTTACCCGTGCCCTCACCCCCACCCACACCACTACCACTACCCGTACTCTTACCGATACCCCTGCTTTTATCTCTTCGCCTTACCCTGAACCTTGCGGTGCGGGCGTGCATCGCGCCCCGTGGGATGGCAGGACTATCGCCAGCGACCAAGCGGAGCTGATGTTCGACAATGCAGCGGACAAAAGACGGGAGGCCAAAGAGAAGGTACCACGCTTAATCGATGTTCAACGCTCATGTGTTGGGTTGAGGTTGAGGTTGGGGTGGGGGGGGGGTCGGGGCGGGGTGGGGGGGGGTGGCGTGGGACGGGGGGGGGGCGGGGGGGGCTCTGTTCGCGAGCGCGGGTGGGGCAGTGACGGCGCTGGAAGAGAGATAAAGGGGGGCAGGGGTGAATGAGGGGAGAAAGCGAGCGAGGGAGGGAGGGAGGGAGGGTCGCTGCAGTCGCAGTCGCCAGCCCATACCGCCTTTCAATCCTTCTCCTCTTCCCCTCCCCCCCCCCCCCTCCCCCCTATTTGTTCGTAGTTCCGACGTCTGTTTTTTTGTTTTTTGTTTTTAGGACTGTGTTACGACTTGGCCCATCCATCGTCAACAAAACGATTGAAGTATACGTGACAGTGAAGCCCTAACCCTGACCGCCTGGGAATTTTCTCCGGAATTTTCTCGGACAATTCTCAGAAAATTCTCGGATTTTTTTTGCGGAATTGAAGTATGAAGGACTTCATACTTCGGGCAGGTCACGAGTTTGATGTTGTCACAGGATCTGTGTATATACCTGGTAGATATCTGTATATAAGATATATAGGTACATATTATATGGTACATACCTAACTCAAGGAAACCTGTCCCACGATAGATCGTGTAAACTTTTCGACTCCCACGCGGCCATGGAAGCTGTACTATGTAGGATCACACAGATGGTTAGTGTATCTTCCCGATGGACGATGGAGATAGCCTAGTGACGAGGGAACTGGTGATTTGTGCTGTGTGTGAACCATCTTGTTGTTGCAAGCTGGCCGAGCAGTACGCTATCCGTTTGTTTTGGTCGGTCGACTGTAATAGCGGTGGAATTGAAGAATGACGAGGAATGGCGGAATGTCGTCCGCCCCGTGTAACTGCCCGCCGGCTATTACGGAGGACCATATAAAATAGGACCTACGATACACACAAAAAACTATATATTTAGCTATTTTTACTAACAATATTTGGTCCTATTTACTATGGTCCCCCGTAATACTTGGTAGCAGAGGAAATCACTGACTGCGTACCGCCTCGTGCTGCACCCGCTTGGCAGTACGTACCTCCTAACGCACGCGCTGAACCAAAAAACAATGGCCACCATGAAGAAATGCTTCGGTTATCAAGACAATCACACAGGACATGAACCTAACGCCTGATCATCTCTACAACTAACGAACAAAACAACATATTTTGTTCAACCGAAACGACTATTAATACTTCCATGAGCAAAAAAAAGGCAATTATCAAAAACAAAGCGCACAAAATACGGTACAAAACGCTTACCAGGGGTATACTTCGGAGTACGAGCTTATTTTATTTACTCGTTACAGGGGACCATATTAACAGTGATCAAAACCCATCACATCCACCAAAAAACTACATACTCCATTATTTTGACTATTTATGGGGGACCATATTGAATAGGACCTACGGTACACACAAAAACCTACCTGGTACATCTTTCGCTATTTTTACTAACAATATTATCCTATTTACTATGGTCCCCCGTAATAGGCGTATTTTTGGTCCTGATTACTATATTGCCCCCATACTTTGACAACAACAAACGAACAAGCGAACAAACCAACGAAAGGCATGCGATTCTCGAAACGGTTCCCAAGCTCTCGAAACACTATTAATATGTATTTCTCCGGCTTTTTGCTGTGTTGGTTCGGCGGCAGAGGTCGGCGGTGCTGGAAGACGTTGCCGTGGCCGCGGCTTCGGGGGAGTTGTACACCGTCAGCGCCGAGGAGGAAGGGTTGGACATCTACAGTGACGAGGAAGTCGCGGGGGGGGGGCTGTGGAGCGGGGCGGGCACTTGCACGGAGGGGGAGGTGAGTTCATCAGATGGGAGGGGAGGGGGGGCGGGGGGGGGGTACTCATTTGTTGCTTGCCTTGGTCATTTGACCTTTGACCACGCATCCCTTTTGAGATGGAGCAGGGGGGGTTGAAGGTGGTGGTGGTGGTGGTGGGGGTGTAAGTGTTGTTGTTGGAGATGGTGGCGATGGTGATGGTAGTGGTGGTAGTGAAGATGGTACTGCGTTGTATTGTCGCCGGTGGAGGCGTTTTGCTGTATTCGTTTTTCACCGTCGCCGGTGTCACGTCACGTACTATAACGGGGGACCATAGTTGATAGGACCTATGGTGTACATAAAAACCTATATATTTAACCATTTTTACCAAGAATATTTGGTCCTATTAATTATGGTCCCCCGTAATACGTCATGTGCTCAAGTTTCGGCGGAAGTGCCAATATTGCACACGTGTGTAGGACAGCTCACGATATACTGTACTTTTTTAAGTAGATATATTTTGTTTTAGTCTACTTCATTTTTGTTTCGCGTTTCGTTCCTTGTCTTGGCTTGGCTTGGCTCGGCTCAGCTTGGCTTGATTTGGTTGGGTCTCATTTGTTTCTGGTTCGGTTTTGTCTTGTTTGGTTCCGTCTGGTTCGGTTTGGTCAGGCTGGTTCGGTTCGTGTTGGTTTGGTTCGGTTTCGTCTGAATATGTTTGGTTCGGCCTAGCTGGGTCTCATTTGCTTGGTGTAGTTTTGTCTGGTTTGGTTTGGTTCGGTTCGGTTCGGTTTGCTTCGGCTTCGTCTGCTCTGGCTAGGTTTGATCGTGTTCTGTTCTGTTTGGCTTGGTTTGTTGGTTCGGTTCGGCTTGGTTTGTTTTTGTCCGGTTTGACTGCGTTCTGTTTGGTTCTGGTCGGTTTGGTTTATTTTCGGTTCGGTTCGGTTTGCTTCGGCTCGGCTTGGTTTGGGTGCAGTTGGGTATCCTTTATTTGCGTATTGTCCAACTCCTTTCTGGCTTGACTTATCTTAGTTTGGTCAGGCGTGGCGTTTGCGTAAACGGTCGATTGTTACATTTTCGCCGTGCCCCACTGTGTGCGTACATTACAGGGAGACGCAACCGAAGGAGAAGACACCGCAGGCGACTACACGGAAGGGGACGCCGAGGTTTGTCCCCCCTGCAGAGGAAAGGGGGGGGGAGGGAGGGGGGGGGGGGGGGGTACTCACTTTTTGCTTGCCTCAGTCATTCGACCATTCACCACGCATCCCTTTAGAAAGGGGGGAGTCTTGGGAGGAAATTTTACCACTCGTTAGGATTACTGCTTCCTTACAGAGACGCATGCTCACATACGCGGAGTTCCGGTAGGACGTTCTCGGGGAACCCGTACGTAAGTGTTGGGTGTACGTACTGTACGTACCTGGTATCATGGCTCGATACGAGAACGATGAACGAAAAATATTACCGATGTGGTTTCATCGCCCCCCTTCGCCCTCCATTTCTTCTCCTCACCCCCCCCCCCCCCCCCCCCCCCCCCCCGTCTATGGTCATGCGACTACGACCATGCATGAGATCGAGTACATCTCTCCTACCGAGTACACCCCCCCCCCCCCCCCCCTCCCCCCCCCCCCCCCTCCCTCATTCCCTTCCCCCCTCCCCCCCCCCCCCCCCCGCTTCCTACGCCCGTCCTTCTTCCCCCTTCTCCTCCCTCCTCCCCCCTAATCCCGACACCATGCTTCCTACTCCCAACCCGCATTCCTCGGACGTTTTTTTGTTCTTGTTTTCCCCTCCCCCCCCCTCCCTCCCCCGCCCGCGCTGTGCCTGCGCCGTCTATAGTACGAAACCCCGGCGGAGAACTTGGGGGACACCCAGGAGGCGCCGCTGTCTCTCTCCCGCTGCAGCACAGCCAAGGGAAACCTCTCCCAGATGCACGGCGGTGGTGGTGGCAGCTTGGCCAGGGAGGCTGCTGCTGTTGCTGCTGCCGCTGCTGCTGGTGGTGGTGGTGGTGGTGGTGGTGGTGGTGGGGGGGGTGGGGGTGTGGGCGGTGAGAGCGGTGCTGCTGCTGCTGGTGCCGGGAGGACGAGTGGGCCAAGAGCGGGGTTCGCGGTGCCCACGGGGGGGCGGCGTTGGGTGGGACGACGATCGGGGCGACACGCGTCGAGGTGCGCCATCTCTGCGTGTGTGTAAGGGTGTTTCTAGTTCGTCTGTTTTTTCGCTTCTTGTGTACTAGTTTCTTCCCGTGTGTGTTTCGTGCTTTTTTTGTGCGATTTTTTGCCCGTATTTTTTTTTCTGATTATATTCGTTTTTTGTCTCCTTCGGTTGGTTTGATTTTCGTTTTTTTCCGCCCCGTTCCCCCCTCGCCCCCCCCTATATACCAGGTATCATATATAGGTTGGGTTGGCGTCGATTGGCAACGGCACTGTAAAACATGCCGCTTACTTCGTACTTGAGCTAGAAAACCAGGGGACCGTTTGTTTGTTTTTTTTGGCGGTGGGTCACAGCTGGTGGTCTAGTTGGATCATTTGCGCGAGGTGAAGAACCTTTACTCCGCGCAAGGGAATTGATCGTATCACGTAGTGTTCATGGTAAGGCACCCAAGAGGCGGTTACATAGTACTCCCATTGCTGTCTCTGGAAGTGGCTACACCGGAAATTAGACCACAACTCATTGAAGCTGTCATCTATGTGCAAGTCCGCCTCACAAGCGGTCCTAGCAAAATGCAGCTCACCCTTCATGCGACTCGCCCCCCAACACCTCACGGCGCTTCGCGCTTGGTGCAAGCAATGTCCTCCTGGTCGGCGAAAACCCGACGTGCTCCGTCCGGCATTGTAGGGATTCGGCTCTACGGTCATACGACTACGGCCATGCATGATATCGAGTACACTTCCCCCCCACCTCTCCTCTTCCCCTCCCTCCCCCCTCCCCCCTTCCTCCCGCCTTCCCTCGCCCCCCCCCCCCCCCCCCCCCCCTCATCGTGCCCCTTCTCTCCCCCCACCCCCGGCCTTCTTTACTCGTCCTCGGACCTCCACATAGACCGAGACCGGAACCACGGTTAGCCCCGCCGGAGTCAGCGTTTTCCTGCGCTATTCGAAGGCGGTTAGACGGAGGGCTCGACTCCGAGGTGGACGGGAAGAGAGGACGAGATATCTACTTCATGGGTATCATCGACATATTGCAGGTGGGGGGAGGGGGTTTGGGGGGGGGGGGGGTATTCATGTCATGCATGGTCGTAATCGTATTGCCATATAGTCTCGCATCCCTACAACGCTACACATGAGCGCGCACAAACTCCGCGGTCTTCTTTGCGTAAAACACACACAGCAACGTGTAGTACGTATAAATAGATAAAAGTACCTGGTGGGTCAGAAAAGCAAGGCGGATGTACCGGTGCACAATAAAAGAAAAGGGGAAAATGAAAAAGAAGCGTAGATGGTGAGGGTCGAGCTCCGGTGACGCATATAGAACCAAATTCAGGTTGTCATCTACACTACATACAGGAGTCCAACTATGAGTATACCTGAAAGTTTTTTTCGTAATGTAAAACACAGGATCTTGCAGGATCTTTTAAGAGTAGCTTTGTACCGGTACAACTACTGCTGCTGCTGTACGAGTATGTACAGCAGTACTGCTGTAAAATGCCATGCTATAAGACGCGGCAGCAAAAGGTACGCGTACTGCGACAAAGGAACGTGTACTGCTGTGCTCTTTCAGCTGGCTCTAGGATCTATCGGCCAGCGGTGTAGGACACACAGCAGTCAGTAACTACTACCTGGTGTGTAAGTATTTTTGTACGAATGTTGCTGTACACGATGCTACGACCGATTGGTTGTACTGGACTCGACGAATGCACAATGTGCATACTAGCACCAACACCAACACCAACACCAGCGCCAACACCGCAACCATCACAAAAACCAACACAAGCACCACCAGGCAGTTACATAGTGTAGTACATTCGTCGCTGTCTCTGGAAGTGGGCGCACCAGAAAACACATCAATCCATTCGAAAAGTTGTCACCCATTGTGCAAGAAAATCCGCCTCGCAAGCGGTCCTCACGTAGGCTGCTGCACACCCGTTATCGCGACTCTGCGCAACGACCCACGGCGCTTCGCGCTTGGTGCAGGCAGTCAATGCCTGCCTGGTTCAGGTGAAAACCCGGCGTGCTCCGTCCCGGCATTTGTAGGGATGCTAGCTTCTATGCTCATACGACTACGGCCGTGCATGGCACGAGTACCGCCCCCCCCAACCACCCCCACCACCACCATCATCGCCGCCGCTATCACCAGCCCACGACCAACACCACCACCCCCGCACCACCACTAACACCACCCCTTCCCCCCCAACCACCACCACCACCACCACCACCACCGCAGGAATACAACGCACGCAAGCACGGAGAAACGTTCTTGAAATCGCTGGCGCACGACAAGTCCGAGATCTCTTGCGTCAATCCCCAAATCTACTGCCAGCGCTTTAACGACTTCCTTGAGCGGCACACGGACTAAACTAAACACTCTTGTTTTACGGGCGAGGGGAGGGAGGGAGGGAGGGAGGGAGGGAGGGAGGGAGGGAGGGAGGGAGGGGGTGGGGGGGCGGGGGGGTGTACTCGATAGGAGCGATGCACTCGATATCATGCATGGCCGTAGTCGTATGACCATAGGCCCTCGCATCCCCACAGTGCCGGGACGGCGCACGTCGGGGGGAGGGGAAGGGGGAGGAGGGCATTTTTTGTTTTTGCTTGCCTTAGTCATTGGATCGTTGACCTTTTACGCCTTCCGAGGTCACAGTAACCAGTACCAAAGTTTGGTGTGTGAGCGATGTCTCTGTTGGATTTGTACGACTTTGGACGGAAATACAGGAACCGTTGGGGTAGCAATATGGCTATATGACTATTCCCAAGCGGACCCTTACTCTTTCGCCCAAAAAGTAGGTAGGGTATACCTAGAAGCGTACGTCGTCTGGTGTACCCGAGTACTGCTACTACTACGACTGTTGTAGACCTGGTTTTTAGGTCATACCCGGGTATGTACCGGGGTATCCCCAGAGTATATGCCCGAGTACCTTTTACCCGAGTACCCCCTGAGTATATATCTCCGGTACCCCCGGAGTATAAACCCTACTAAAAACGCCCTGATTTGGCTGAAAATCTTGCAGGAAGCATTTCAGAATGGGTGCTAGCCCTCGCTTCCGCCCCCCCTCCCCGCTCCCCTCCCCTCCCTCCCTCTTCTGCTTTTCAAGGCTTGCTGTTGCGTCGTGTGTCGAAATGTCTTCACGAGTAGGCGCAGGGATGGATGCACACGCTTGCTGTTGTTGCGCTTGCTGTTGTTGTGCTTGCTTTGCTTGCTAGCTTGCTTGCTTGCTTGCTTTGCTTGCTTGCTTGCTTGCTTGCTTGTGAAAGTGCCTGATACATCTTGTTCGTTTGTGTGTTTGTTTTATGTCGTTGTTTTGCTTACCAGGTATTTCATAGTTTATTCTATTTTAGTTTTTTTTACCTGTTTGTTTGTTTTAAATTTCTTGTTTTTTTTTTTTTCGATTACATTGCTCGTTTTTGTCTTCTTTTTTTTAAGCACTCGCTTGCGGGTGTTTCCAAGGCATAAAAAACGTAGTTTTTTATTGTTTTTTCAGTTGTGTTTCAGTGCGGCTTTGTTTGTTTCCTCGGGCGATAGAGAGAGAGGGGTAAGGAACTCGACTCGACAGAAGGAGGGAAGGCAGGAAGGGGGGGGAGGGACAAGTTCTAAGGACAGTTATTGTTTTTGGTGCTTTTTTGTGTATTTTTGTGCGTTGATCGATTTCCACCACGCCCCTGTCGCCTTCTACTGTCGATACAGGTGGCCTTGTTCTATAAATGTAAACGCACTAGGACACCCAGGAGGAGTTGTTCATGGGGTTTCGACTAAAAAGAGGGGTATAGTGAAGAGGGGAGGGGGGGTATGGGACTAACACCGTTAAACTTGGGTGGTCTCTTATAGGGCAATGTCGCTGTAAGCAAATGTCTCATGCTCAGGTAGTGGGTTTTCGATTGTGACGGCGGTACATTGAGGGGGGGGGGGGGGGACTCTCGTCGTCAAGCTCGGGTGGCCCTCTTGCGCGGCAACGACAATGCCGCTGTAGAAACAAGCCTGTGGAGCTCGTGACGTGTTTTGTTTTGTTCCCACCGAATTCCACTGCCATCCATCAGCCGTACGAAGCAATTATTTCCCTGTTTTGGGTTTTGATTTTGGCGTTTGCGTTTTTGGTCGCCCTGATTTTTTTTTCCTTTTCTTTTCTTTCGTCCATCGTAATTTTGCTGTGCTCTTGTTTGTTTTATGATGTTTAGTTTTGTCTATGTTGTTTGTTTTCGTACTGGTTCTATATTCTTTTTTTTCCTCGATTTTTTTTTTCTTGTCTTTATGTTCCCGTTCGTGTGCGTTTTGTTCGTTTCGTCTTCTTTTTTGTTTATTTCTACCTCTACTATAATACTACTGCTTTAATATATATATATATATATTTTATTGTTTTCGTGGAGATAGTTCTAGTGGAGGTGTGCCGAAGGGGGGGGGGGAATCCCGGGGCTAAACAAAATCTGCGCACAGTCGGCACAGGGGTTGGCCGTGCAGGGGTGGGAGAGTTCGCCAATTTACAATTAGGCTGGTGAAAGCCGACGATAAAAGCATTTCTTTAATCTCGAAACTCGGTGTGCTCTCGTGCATGGGTGGGGGTGGATGGGAAAGATCTCCGATTTACAAACAGGCTGGTAAAAGTCAACGCTAGAGCCTTTCTTTTCAGCTCGAAACTTGGTGTGCTCTGCTGCCGCTGTTGCTGCTGCTGCTGCTGCTAAGCTTTCACAAATCGGAGGCATCAGGCCCCCCCTTTCATGGTATAGATATTTCCGTGCAGATGTAGACGGCACATCCCTGATTGATCTACACATGATCTGGTCTGCACGACCTAGATCATATTTTCCGGGCGGGATGGATCTATCTGTGATCTGTGCGACTACCACCGCTGGGTGGGATCGATCTGTATGACACGGCCTCTTGCATGGAATAGCATAACGGCACGAGATGTAGGATCTTAAATGAGATCAATCGTGTGATTTAGATCGTGGATCTAAGATCGTGGGTCTAGACCGTGGATCTAGATCGTGGATCTAGATCGTGGATCTAAGATCGTGGATCAAGATCGTGTATCAAGATCGTGTATCAAGATCGTGGATTTAGATCGTGGATTTAGATCGATCTAGATCATGGATCTAGGTCGTGGATCATGATCGCGATCAAGATCGTTATCTAGATCGTTTAGTAGATCGTGGTCTGTATCGCTTTTAAGTTGCTGCTGCTGCTGCTGCTCAGTCTTGTTCCCAAGCGATCGGTCCCAATCAGTTTTGCTTGTGTGATCCCCCTTTTCGCCCATTCCTCTCATCTCCCCGTGCGTGACCTGAGTCGCGTCTCTCCCCCCCCCCCCCTTCTCGCCGAGGAAGGAGGGACGGGGGGGGGGGCAGGACGAGGAGGGGTTGCACTCGATATCATGCATGGCTGTAGTCGTAGGACCATACACCCTCTCACCCTTGCAATGCCGGGACGGAGCACGTCGGGGTTGTCAACGACCAGGCAGCGAGACATGGCTTGCACCGAAGCGCGATGAAGTGCGCTACTCAACTGTGGGACTGCTTATGATGCGGACTCGCAGTGGATGACAGCTTCGAACTAATTGCTAAGGGAAAGGGGGGGGGAGGGGGGGGAGGGGGGGGGGGGGGGGGGGGGGCACGAGGGGAACGGGGAAGAGGGGGGGGGGGTTGTTGGAGCTTGTTTCGCGCAAGAGGTCGGACCGCGGCCTCTTTTTTTGGTACCCATCACGATGGTTTTTCGACTGGCCGGCCAACCGGCCGCGAATCAAGGGTACAAGAAAGAGGTGCAGGCGCACGCAAGACAGAAGGGGCGCAAAATTAAATAGCGTGTGTCTTGTGTCGATAAAAAAAGTGTTGATTGATTGATTGATTGATTGATTGATTGATTGATTGATTGATTGATTGATTGATTGATTGATTGATTGATTGCTCACATACAACACGTGCATATATAGGTTATTGGTTACGGTTGAGTGCTTGAGGACTTTGAGCGGGGGGGGGGGGGGGGGGGGGTACCAGCTGTCGGGAGGGACAGGGCCCGGATGCGTTCATCAATGAATTCTACCATTTGAAGCACGAGCATCTCCCAAGAGCAGAGAAGTTCAAGCCTAGCACCAGCCTCGCCAAGGAAGGAATGGCGGGGGGGGGGAGAGACAAGGGGAGTACCAGGCGGCATTACGGGGGAGGGGGAGGGGGGGGGGGGGGGAGAGGGGGCAGGCGGCACCAGGCAAGCACAAGAAGCGGATGCTTGGTATTAGGCAAGAAATCGGCGGTCGCACGCATGTACCGGCAGCATGCATGCACTAACTCATTCGCGCGTGCATGCTCTTGCGCCTTTTTACTCGATTTTGGCGTGCCTTGTCCCTGGCTATGCTGTGCGTGCGTGAGTGTGAATTGAGTGTGTGTTTTTTTGGAGCGAGACGGGGGGGGGGGGTGCTGGTGACACCTTTTAAGGTGTTGTTGTTGTTGTTGTTGTTGTTGTTGCTGTTGTTGTGCACAACAATTTATTACTGCGCGCACACGTCGCTGAAAATGCGTTCTGCAACAAGAACGACAACAACAATAGCAGCGTTGTTTCTGGCTCGCAGCGGGACGACACGTTGTTTGCTGCTGCTGCTGCTGCTGCTGCTGCTGCTGCTGCTGCTGCTGCTGCTGCTGGTGCGCAGCGTGTTGTTTGACGACGCGCCCTTTGTTACCGGTTTGCAGCGAAGAAACACGTGTCTGCTGGTCTTCAGCGTAGCAAAGACGCTGTTGCTGGGTGGTGGCAATCGGTGTTGCGCACCCAACTGCACGCTACGAGTGTCGTTCTTGGGTTGCGGGCTACTCTGTTGTTTTGTGTCGGCCCGTTGCTGCTGGTTCGGATTGTCTTGTGTAACAACAGCAGCCCGTTGAGTTGGCGGTTATCGCTGCTCCTTCTGCTTGCGGTAACAGCGTTTCGTGGCTAGGATGGAAGGCGTTAAGCGCACCGCGCGCCCGAGGTAGCGGGGAGAGGCAGGCTTCCGTGTCGTTTCGCGTCATAAAAAAAAAACATTTTTTTTGTTTTTTTGTTTCGTTTTGTTATGTTTTTATTCTCTTAGACGCGTTTTTTGTTTCTTCCCCGTGTTTCTTCTTTCATTCCTACGAAGTATATATACGAAGCATGGAGCTGATTGATGGGTGAATGGCGCATGCATGCATGCGTGCACGCATGCCATGCCATGCATTCATTATTCCTCGCGGGCCAGGCTTTGCGCTCTGCGCTCTGGGACGACAAAGGCTTCCATCTAGAAGCTACAAGCAGTAGCAGTGCCAGTAGTAGTAATAGTAGCGGGGGTACGAGGTGCGGGGTACTATTAATAATAGCTGTAACACTCACGCTGCTGTGTGCTGAGTTGTATTGCGGAGGACATCCATCTCGGCTCTTCTCGGGGACGTGTTGACTTTTTTCTTTTTTTATGTTCGTGTGTGTGTTTCCTGCATATATCAGGTACGTCTACACACGTACGATGGGGTACAAGTAGTAGTAGTAGTAGCTCTTCTAAAAAGACGATAAATGCCTGGTACAATTTTTGCTCGGATTTTTGACGGGATCGTTTTTGGTGTGTGTGCGTGATGCTATTTTGTTTGTCAATCCTTTTTTCTTTTTTTTCTTGTGCAGTTATTAATATTAACAGTTGCGTCGGCTCCTTGTTTGCTGTTACTACCTGGTACCTGGTACTATTTATTATGTGATTTAGGATTTTCAACCCTGCTGGGTTTCCAGAGAGGTGGAAAACGTTACGCATGAAGGGTGACAGCGTTACACATGCATGAAGGGTAACAACGATCGTTACTATTACGGGGGGCCATAGTTAATAGGACCTATGGTACACATAAAAACCTATATATTTTACCTTTTTTGCTAACAATATTTGGTCCTGTTAACTATGGCCCCCCGTAATAATAATGAAGGGTAACAAAACGTTACATATGAAGGGTGACAACGTTAAAAAAAGGTTTTACTGAATCAGTGGCTCTCCTCGCCAGCTCTCGTCGTCAGTCGTGGGTTCGAAGCCGGTTCGGTTGCTCATGAAAAAAAACAGGTCATGATTTATTTCGAGACATGTTTGTGTTTGTGAAGCAGATATAGATCAGGGCTTTTCGCGGGTCAGGTCAAACCTCACGGGTCGGGTCGGGTCGGGTCAGCTGACCCGACCCGACCCGCGAAATTTTTGAGGCATGTTGACTTGACCCGACCCGACCCGCGAGATTTTGAAAGCCTCTTGACCCGACCCGACCCGACCCGTGAGATTTGAAAATCTCCTGACCCGACCCGACCCGACCCGCCAGATTTCAAAACTTCCTGACCCGACCCGACCCGACCCGCCGCCTTCCGATTGACCCGAGAGGCACGGGTTTCATGCGGGTCGGGTCACCTTGACCCGCGATACCATATATTTTGACCCGCAGGTTCGACCCGCGGATGTGGCCCATGGGTCGGGACTTCAAAAACCATTTAGTGTTCATTTTAGTGCCTCGCAGCGATATATAACTTGGCTGTAGTGGGTATAGATGGATGCGGGCATGCGTATACGAATTTGACGGTGTTTTAATGTTTGAATGTGATACCAAAGAAGTGTTATGGAGTATTGGTACGAGAAAAGCCGTTGGGTAAGAGAGCGGGAAATGATTCAAGTGTCGGATCCGCGAGCCGAATGCGCGGGTCCGACCCACGGGTCAGTAGAAAACAACTCGCGGGTCATGCTGGCCCGACCCGCGAGTGACCCGCTTCTCGCGGGTCGTGACCTGACCCGACCCGTGAGATTTTCATCACCTCTTGACCCGACCCGACCCGACCCGTGAGATTTGAAAAACTCTTGACCCGACCTGACCCGACCCGTGATATTTGAAAACCTCTTGACCCGACCCGACCCGACCCGTGAGATTTTGAACACTTGCTGACCCGACCCGACCCGACCCGTGACATTTTGAATACCACGTGACCCGCGAAAAGCCCTGATATAGATGATGTTTTGTTCACTGATAATTCAGGCGCAAATATTTCGAGACAAATGTTTTCCGATACATACCGGATACCTGGTATACCAGATTTGAAAAAAACTTTTATTTTATTTATTTCACTAAGAAACTCAAACTAAAAGTTCGAGACGACCTACGTACCTATCAGACCTCCCTGCGAGCGTCTCGAAACCGGTTGCACAGCTATAGCTGCACTAAGAAACTCCAAACACAGTTTTTTTTCGAGATATCTGTCTTAGATTCTGTCTAGCTATACATGCACGCGTCTGTCTGCGATTACTTCGATTATTGCCCACCACGAGTCTTGACAGACAAACAAATAGATGCACACCCACTGTGGACAGATCATGCTCTATCTGTCTACTCTGTAGATCATCTATAGATCCTAGCCTGCTGCCATGAGATGTCGTGCAGGACCGGTACAGAAGAGTGCAGGCATGTCCAACCCACGAAAAAATGCTTGCTATTAGTAGGCCATGCATCATCATGCAGATTACACAGCTCCCATCCGTCAACTTGATGACGAGCTGGATCATAGTGCAGAAAATCAGGAATAAATCCATCTTCCCTCCTAGAGGATCTAGATCATGCAGCGGTATGCCCAAAGCATGGATTCCAAGACATAAATGTCTCCGCGATGATGATACAGTAATTTTTCGAAGCTTGTTCGCTAAGAAACCCAGGCAGGCGTATTCTGCGAGGTTATACAGTAGAAGCGGGATCACCAAAAACACACACACACTTTTTTCAACTCATCATTGATTACGGGTCATTCTTATCGGAGAGCTTTTTTCCCAAAATTTCGACATTTTTTTCGCGCAATTTTTCAATCTTCCATATTTTCCTGGTTTTTTTTTTCCAAAAATTGGAATGTTAACGAACTTGATATTTTTGCTTCTTTCTGGAGAATTTCACGAATAGTGACAGAACGCCTCCGTATATCGATACATATCATCTCCAATTATTTCCAAACTTTGGAATTTTTGGAAAAATCGCTCTCCGATAAGAATGAGCCTAATTTTTTTTATTTTTTTTTTCTGCGATAATAATAATAGCATCGAACCCAGTTCACTACCAAAGCAACCCAAGCGGGTTTTCGAGACAGAAGCACACCTACTTCGGCGTAAAAAAGGGGTTCTTCCACCACTGTCCGCGCCTCAGGTTTTTTTTTTCTCTTTAGGCGAGCGCGTCGTATGTCTGTCTCGTTTCCCTGGAGCGAACGCCCCCACCCACAGCTATTACGGGGGGCCATAGTTAACAGGACCTATGGTATACATAAAAACCTATATGTTTAACCATTTTTACCAACAATATTTGGTCCTGTTAACTATGCCCCCCCGTAATAGGAAATCAGCAAAAAAGCGCACACCAATCAGCGAACAGCAACAACGGGGCACCAATCAGCGCACAACTATCATGTGGCCATCGTATATGTTATTCCCCTCGGGCGAATGCCCACACCCACGACTAGGAAACCCAGTGAGAAACCCATCAATCGGCGCACGGTATGATAGAACCACTGCTGTGTGCTGAAAGGAAGGTATGGGAAGTCAATCATCCTCTGCAGAATAAAACCGCTCCGGTACGCAGATAGGGAATGCATTGGCGCTGCACGGCCAATCAGCGCACATAACGACGGCAGACCAATCAGCGCACACAACGACGGCAGACCAATCAGCGCACACAACGACGGCAGACCAATCAGCGCACACAACGACGGCAGACCAATCAGCGCACACAACGACGGCAGACCAATCAGCGCACACAACGACGGCAGACCAATCAGCGCACACAACGACGGCAGACCAATCAGCGCGCACCGATGAGAGGCACCCGCCAATCAGCGCAGATCGTCAGCCAGCGCACAGCTTTTTCATACGTGTGGAGCGCGCGCTCAGATTCCCCACTTTCAGATAGATACGTACCAGGGTAAACGATGGCTGGATCTGAATTATGAATGTACAATTAATTATTATTATTCCTCTTGCCAT
Source organism: Nereocystis luetkeana (assembly GCA_031213475.1). Taxonomy (NCBI): domain Eukaryota; class Phaeophyceae; order Laminariales; family Laminariaceae; genus Nereocystis; species Nereocystis luetkeana. Next base: position 7,122,170 of record JARUPZ010000028.1, read on the forward strand.
CCGACAATGTGCAGCATGATCTTCAACAAGGATCACTCATAACTTTTCCTGAAAGAAAGAAAACCTCAGAAACAAAAGGAAACCCATGCACCAAGTCTACCTCCCATTGTACAATTAATCGCTGTAGGGGGTCCAACAGCACTCTTGACCCCCAGCCCCCGTAACGCCTCCATATTATATACCTGGTACCTGGTATGTTTATATAAATAGGTTGGGTTGGGGCATCGGTTGGCGACGACGCTGTAAAACACGCGTCTCACTGCGTGAGCTAGACAACCTGGGTGCCGTTTTTTTTTTTTCTGGCGGTCACCACGGCTGGCGGTCGAGCTATGCTGGTATCATTCTTGTGCGGGGAGAACCTTAACCCTTTTATAACCGCCCTCCCATATGTGGGGACAAACCACTCTAATTACAAGTAGTATGTCCCCAAAACGGGACTGCGGTCCTAAAAGGGTTAACTTCGCACAAGGGGGATGATCGTATCACGTAGTGTGTATATGGTACGGAAGGCACCCACGAGGCAACACTATTATTACGGGGGACCATAGTTAATAGGACCAAATATTGATAGTAAAAATGGTTAAATATATAGGTTTTTATGTATACCATAGGTCCTATTAACTATGGCCCCTCGTAATAGTAGTAAACCCATCATTGCTGTTTCTGGAAGTGAAAAAACCAGAAGATGAATCAATTCGTTGACGCCGTCATCATTCATACGCAAGAAAATCCGCCTCAAATTCAACTACTACTATTGACGGTAGGATGCAGCTCACCCTTCATGCGACTCGCCAAGCGACCCGCAACACCTCACGGCACTCCGCGCTTGGTGCGGTCTATGCCATTGTTATCATTACTGGTATTATTCTCTCTGCCTTCCGCGACTCCGCTTCAAGTGTGCCTCGAAACTCAAAAACGCAGGGCATCGATCGGAGTAGGAAGTAAAAAACAAGAGGACGGAATGGTAACTCCGAACTCTAAACAACATAAAAGCTTACAGCCCCTGCGTACCGAGTACGATACGATCGAGGGGTAAAAACACCGAACAGAAGTCACCTGACGATTACAGCATCGACTACACCAAGCAGGCAGGCCAAGGTGCGGGGATCGCTCCATCTTAGCCCCCCCCCCCCCCCCCCCCCCCCCCCCCCCCCCCCCAACCGTTCCCCCTGGTCCTAACGCTCTCGCTTACATCAAAACCTCTTCGCCTCATCGAATGGGACTTGTAGAATAGCCGCGAGGTTGTTATTTACAAAACTATATACCTGTACATGTACGATAGATGGCCACGCGCAGAGACGGGGATGAATGCGTGAGTGCGTGTGCCGGAAAAAAAAAACACGGATCTGGATCTCCGCGGCGAATTTCCCCCTCCCTCCCTGCCCCCCCCGACCCCCCCCGCGCCCCCCCCTACCTCCTGCCCCCCCCCAGTCGAAAAAATCGGATTCGCAAGCCCGGTAAAAAAACCGGCTTGCAAAACAACCGGGCATAAAAAAATCTGCCTCGAACAGCGGCGAGCACTCCTGCGGAGAAGGCGACCAAAGCCATAACCAAAAACCCTAAAATAAAAATAAAAACCGAAAACCAAACCCCCAAGACCGAAAATCAAAACACCGACACCAACGTATATACGTAGAACCAAAACCGCAAAAAACTTTAACGATAACAACGGAAGGCGAAAAAAAAATCCCATCAGACTTGACCTGTTAAGCACCGCAATCCCATATGTGGGGACAAAGCCCTCAAATTTCAAGTAGTTTGTCCCCAAAACGGGACTGGGGTCCTAAAAGGGTTTAAATTCGCAGCCCCGTCCCAATAAACTTACCACCAGGTATTTGATTAATAGAATTGGGGGTCTACAACACCAGACGGATAACCTTATCACGATGAAGACCATTTTGTTTTGGAGGAAGCGTGGACAAACTACAGCAGCAATTGCCGGGTGTAAATGATACCATTTTTTTCCGCGCTGGCCGGGAATTCAAGGAACGTTTCAACTCTGACGTCGGTCTAAAACGGCGAGGAGTATGTTTTGGGGCAGTGTGGTGCCTGGTACGGTCTAGACGCCCAACGTTTTGGGTAAAAAAATACTCGGAATTAGAGTGCAAATATGTTTGCAGCGGTAGAGAGAAGGGGGTTTACCTATGAGTTGCCGCGCTGTTTCAAGCTCGCGTACTCACGTGTACGTACGGGCACATTTTCAAGCTACACCAGCACCACGCACGCGCGTCATAGGGCCTACACATCAACAATATGTATTTATATACCTGGTAGATATACGAGCAGACTAGTCTACATATGGTACGCACCCCCCAAGAACACTTTTTTTTTTTGGCGGAAGGGGGGGAAAACAAACACAACAAAACGATACGGAGAACGGCACGGAGGAAAGGACGAAAACAACACCACCAAGAAGAAAGAGCGAAAGCGGACAACACGATGACGAAACACAACGTAGAAAATACGAAAATAAGAAGATATGAAAATACATCAAAAAGGCCCCTCCGTCGAGAGAGTAAGAGAAACGAGAAACGAGAGTCAAATCACTTGTGGGCCTTCCCGCGAGGCTTAGTCTTGTACGCAAAGGCCCCCACCCTCTTCCTCGCGTAGTAAGGGTCCTCGTCCTCCCCGCCCCTCTTCTCGTCCGCGGCCTTGCCCCCCTGCCCAGCTGCCGCCTTCCTCCATAGATAAACCGCCCCTCCCCCATTACCGCCTCCATCCACTAGGGTAGGGGCCGAACAGCCCCACGAGCGTGGAGGGATTCTTCCGCCTCCGCCAACCCCCCCTCCCGCCACCGCCGCCGCCGCAACCCGGTCCCGGAACGCCTGCGACCTGGAAAACCCGACCGCTCCTGTGGAGCTCGGGGCCATGAGCATGTCTCGGAAAGAGATAGGGGCGGCCTTCTTCGTGGGCGCTTCAAGCCGCTCGGGGGAGAGTTGGGGGGAGGGGGGCGTGGGTGGGTGTACGCCTCGCTGCTGTTGCTGCCGCTGCTGTTGCTGCTGTGGTTCGACGGCGCTGCCGCTGCCGCTGCCGCTGTCGGCGACATGTTCGCTATCGTTGTCGGCGGCGTTGTCGATATCCCACATAGGGCTGTTCACGGCGCACTGAAGCGCGACCTCGATCGTCACCGCGGCTCCCGCTAGAACCCTACCTCCCTCACTGCCCTCGCCTCCCCCGCCGCCGCCGCCGCCGCCGCCACTGTCGCTGACGGCCACCGGACACTCCGGCAAGGCTCGGCACACATCATCGTCCGCCTCTTCCGCCTGGCACACACCATCATCGCTGGTGCAGTCACACCAAGAAGCCGCGTCGTCCTCCCCTCCCCCCCCCCCCACCCTCGCCATCCTGCTCAGCAACGCCTTCAATCGGATTTCCGATCGTTCCCGTCCAGTCCCCGGTCACCAGCGCCCACGCTCCACCCGCCATCGCCGCCGCCGCGGTAGTAGCAGTAGCAGTAGCAGTGGCAGGAGGCGGGTTTGCCCCAGCAGAGCCCTGTGCTGGTTCTGCCCCCCCCATCGCCTGTTCCGCTGGTGGTTCCCCGCAGGAGACCACCTGCCAACCATCGACCCCGGTTCTCGTCTCATAAGAAGCGATCTCAGCTCCGTTCTCAGTACTGTTCCCGGTACCGTTCCCGGTTCCGTTGTCGTCCGACTGCGCGGCGGAACCAGTGGCGGTCGAACCACTGGCCCGTCCCGCATCTTGGCCAGCCTCTGCGCCGTTCGTAGCCCACCGCAGCCACCACCCTACCCTGGACAGTCCTCCCATCGCGCCACCACCGCCGCCACCACCACCGCCACCACCGCTCACCTGCGCAGCCTCGGCGATGGAAGTGGCAGCCACCGCTTCCGAGCAGGAAACCCCTCTGGTCAACCCACCACCCCCAGCACCACCACCACGACCGCTGCCACCGTCCTCCCCCCCGTCTTCTCCCGCCCCCCCCCCGCGCATCATAGTGATGGGCGGGGCAAGAAAGAGGCCACCCTGTTTACTGGGGAAGCAGCCTGAGAGGAGCGCAAGGGGCGGGAAGTGCGTGAGGTCCGAGGCACCGGAAAAGCCGACGCTCTTCCGGGTGGCCACCGCCTTTTCCGCTTCCGCTGCCACCGCCGTGTCGACCACGCATCCGGCAGCGGAATCGGTACCACAAACAGAATTGGAATCGGATTCTGGACCGGATTCGGAATGGGATTCGGACGCAGAAGGGGCGACCGTGGGAGGGGGAGAAGTCGCGGCTAGAATCGCCTGGAGGGTCAGGACGATAGGTCGTCCCCTGCGCGGCTGAGCGTCACGCTGCTCCCCCTCCACCACCACCCCATCACCCCGCCCCCCTGCCAGGCCAGCAGTAGCAGCATCAGCAGCATCAGCCGCGGCACAGCGCTCAACTTCGTGCAGGAGGTACTCTAGGTCCGCAGCATCGAGGTAGGCGCTGCGGACATCGTTAGTCTTCCGACCCACCCCTTCCCCGGGGCGGGAAGGCGCAGTAGTAGCACTGCGGGCAGCGGCAGCGTGCCCCTGGCCTTGCGCTTGACCCGGGGCGTTCCCGCCCCCTCCCCGAGGCGTTTTTCCCGCTCCGTAGTCGTAGGAAACCGTGCCGGGGTAGTCCGCCGGGTCGATGGAACCGGTGGGGCCGATGTAGGCCCATCCCTTAGATCCGTTGAAGAGGGCGCGGCAACCGTTGTGTGCGTCGAGAGAAGAGAACGCTGACACCGTAGGCGTAGACATTACCAAAAATAGATTTGATGTGTTGTACCAGGTAGTCTTTTGCTTCTTTTTGTCTTGTGTTTGACCTTTTGCCGGTCGTCCCTCTTCTTTTTAACTTGATCTTGCTTGTGTCCTCCCTCTCTCTCTCAAGCCAGGGTCGAGTGGAGCCGAGGGGAAGGGGATAACTTGGTCGTTTGACGTCTGCTTGATAAGTTTTTTCTGGTGTATATAGATAGAACAAAGCTTCTGCTTTGGCGAAAGTTGCTCTTCGGTTAAGCTTGCTTCGACCTCCTGCGTTTTAGAAGTCTCGTTGCGGTGATTGGCTGATACCTGGGGTACAGGGAGCGGCGTTACCGGGGGGGGGGGGGGGGGGGGGGGGGGGCATTCCGGGCGTGAGTTCGACGTGTTAGGTTAGCCTCAAGGCGAGCCGTGTTGATTAGTTGATATTAAATTTGGGGAAACCAAAAATACAAAAGCTGTGAAATGGAACATTTCCTCATGGGTCATCTCTTTGCAAGCTTGGTGTGATACTAACACTGAGCACCTAAAAGTGCTACGGCGTGTGTTGGTTTCCGATTGGTCTATAAACACAGCCCAGACAACAAATAGTCGACGCTCAATTCTCTGACGCTTCCAGACACCGAGATACTACAGCTGGCAGATTGCGTCCCCTCTCCTTCAACCTACGTACGTACCAGTGATGGCTTATGAGAATCTCCGTGGGCAGACTGATTGTGATAGACGAGCAGGCTGACCGCGACCGTATTTGTAAAACCGTCCTATTCGGCCCGCTGAAAATATATGTCAACCAGGGTAGTCACCATACCATACCGGTACATCTTTCATGAGCTCATGTAAACCCCGTACCACACACCAGGTACCGTGATGGTGGCATTCTACGATAGAGGTTCACCCTAAAAATTCTGAAGCTACTAACTTAAGGAGCTCCATACTCCACCAAAAAAACTGACTCCAGCACAAATAATATTTCATCCCGACGAATATTCCCATGGCCCAAGTACACAAAAACGTCCTTTTTCGAAGTAAAATTTGTCATTCCGACGACTTGGGCTTAAGAAACCCCGTCATTCAGAAAAAAAAATAGCGGAAATGTGCTACCTCTATCGTAGAACGCGTCGATGGTCTTTCTCATAGTGCCGGTATGCGCCAGCCAACAAAATCGGCAATATTTATAGAGGCAACCGGCAGTACTCCGCGCACTGGTCAACCCCTTCAGTGCCAAGCGATCCCACAGGCACTATACCTTGCGGTGGGCAGGCGGCACTATGTGCACTCAACCGGCAGTATAGAGGGACCGCTATTACGGGGGACCATAGTTAATAGGACGAAATGTTGTTAGTAAAAATGGTTGAATATATAGGTTTTTATGTCTACCATAGGTCCCTATTAACTATGGTCCCCCGTAATAATGCTGTATTATTACGGGGGACCATAGTTAACAGACCTAAGTTATACATAAAAACCGACATATTTACCTATTTTTACTCACAATATTTGGTCCTATCTACTACAGTATGGTCCTCCGTAACAGCACGCGCGCAGCCGTAGTAGCACGCGCGAAGGACATCACGCGCAGTTTGCATACATACCATTATATTATACCTGGTACGAGTTTTGCTGAAATTCTGTCTCAAAACAAGCATGAAAATAGAACGAGGTCTACGGCGAGCGTTAGGATCTACCGATACTCTGTATACTGGTGCGAGGTGCGAGGTATGTACGACGTGCATGTGAGTCACGTTACACGAGACACGAAGCCAAACCCTATACTCGTACGAGTACACTGACGCTCTGCTGCTATTGATCAAGGTACGCTCTCTGACATGGTACTTCAAACTGTCAGCAGATGAAGAAACCCGAAGCGAATCGAGGAGCATTCTGAACTCTCTGCGCGGCCAAAAAGATACGTACCGGGGGGGGGTGGGGGGGGGAGGGTACGGTGTACTCGATAGGAGATATGTACTCGATCTCATGCATGGCCGTAGTCGTATGACCATAGACCCTCGCATCCCTACAATGCCGGGACGGAGCATGTCGGGTTTTCACCGACCAGGCAGACATTGCTTGGGGGGGCGGGGGGGGGGGGGGGCACCTGCTGCCTGATGCTGCTGTGCAGTATCAATCTATAGTGTCCCCAGTATACCAGGTACCGGCACCTGGTACATTTGATAGCTGGGTAATGGATAGCTCCGTGTTGATTAAGCTCCCCAGCAACGTATTGACATGAGTAATTTAAAAGTTACCTGGCAACTACTATGCTGAACTGCTGGAGCAGTAGTCATGTGCGTGTTCTTCACACTAAAGTAAAAACCGTTTCGTGATGTTTGATGTTATACGAGTATACCAGAGTAGTAGGCAGTGCATGGCCATCAGTGTTTGTTCCAGAACGTACTGCTGTCACTGGCACCTGGCACTACTGACTGCACGTACAGCAACAACAGCCGGTATACTGCTGTAGGCGTCTGTCATACCATTAGCTCGCAGAGTTTGTTTTACCAGAGCTCCGTGCATTGCACTGCTGCTGCTGCTGCTGCTGCTGTCATACATACGGGAGCCCAGGTTGACACTGCTGTGATTACCGAGCAGGCACGGTAAACTCGTTCGCCTCGAGCGAACAGCAGGCGGTGCCTGGGTATCAGTACTCGTATTTGTTCGAGAACATCCCTGGCACTGCTGTACAACTGACTACCAGCACCCGGTAAGTTGTATCATACGTAGGGAACAGCAGCAGTACTACTTGCAATCAGTACCTGGTGCCAGGTATATGGCAGCAACTACTCTGCCTGTGACGGCGGTGTCGGAAACTCGCGAGCTGCCAGGCGCCTATTAATTAATAGTATTATTATTTTACTATTAATAATAACAGCTCGCGATGCGTTCACCACAGCTCCGTGCATTGCACTGCTATCATCATAGATACGGAAGCACAGGTTGGCACTGCTGATGACTGAGCAGACACGGCGGTACCTGGTACTGGTACGTTCTTTTGCCTAGCGCCAACAGCGAGGGCCGCGGCGGTCGGCGATGATCGATCGGTCAACAAAATCTGCACGTCACATTATTTTTTTTGTTCTGCGTTTTTTTCTTTTTCGTTTTCCACCAAATCGTATTTTACTACGAACAAAAATGAATGTATCATTCGCTCCTCCGCTTGTAAGCAGTGGAACCGAGGGCACATTTGAAGCCTGGTAATTTAACTACGCACGTGGACAGCGCTGCCCCGCCACGACAACTATAGCAGCACTCAAAAAGTAGATGGTCATCGCAGCGTAATGCCACAACGCAGGCTTGGTTCCAGGGAACAGGCAGCAACACTCCGAAATAAGAAAAAAGCAATATCTCCGCAAATATAAGAATCCATTCAACATAATTATTATAGGAAAACGCTCTTTCATGCTTTATAAATTCGGACATTCGGACGGAGTGGTGCCGTACCACTGGAAAAAATGCTTTGGACGCAAATGTAAGAACCGTACATGTATTGAATCAATATTATATTGCTCCTTAATTTTCCGGACAAATTGGTTGGTGAATACCAGGTATTAATGTGCACGTACGATATCGACAACACTCACGCTCCGCACTATTTCTTGACCAGTTTCATGAAGCCAACTCGGAACACGTGCTTGCGATAAGCGGACTGCAGAGTCGAGAGAAGGGCACAGGGCACAGGGAGGCACTGGTCCTGGCCTTCTGCATGGTACGTCCCAATTCTGAATCGCAGGCCCATCGCAACGAGACAGCTTACTTGAGGCAGGTTGGTGTGAACACACAGAATTGTCGCGCAAAAACAAATACTCGTAGGCCTAGGCCGCGATTTGACCGCTTGACTGACTGCTTGACTGACCGCTATGCCCCGACTAAAACGAGTATACACTGTATAATTGAAGTGTTCGAAAAAAGGTCTAGATGCGGCGAAAAAGACCCGTCTGCGGGCACTCTGTCCGCAAATATAAAGCTCGTTTGATGATTAATATTCATGTGAAATCACTCCTTAAATTTCCGGACAGAATGGCATCTTTGATACCAGGTACCAGGTCAAGGTATTTTGCCCGCACCGAAGACCAAACCCAACAGCAGCAGCAGTAGTCACGAGTTGGTTGGTGCGAGCACGAGCGGCATGACTCGCGAAGATAGTGGTGGAGGCACGGATAGGTGTCACACGCAAAAGAAATCTTCCGACCTTGTCCTCGCTGAACCGTGCACGCACTACGACGACGTACTCGCAGCTCGCTAGCTACAACCTCAACAGCTGGAGTGACGATTGACATCGAGCCCGAGCCTTCAACGTGTACGTTTACGTTTACAGAAAGTACCCCCAAGAACGTAAATATAAGCAGCGTTTACATAAAAATAGTGGCATTGAAAAGGTCTTATATTTTCGGACAAAAGCGGGAAAAAAAAACAAAGAGCAACGGCATACACAAAGGCGACTCTCATCATCATCACAGACATAGCAGCACAGCTGTCACATCACAAAACAACAGCAGCACGCTGGCAACAAGAGAACAATCACACACGAGCACACCCACTCACCCTTTTCCCAATGGAGCGGGCTTGGTCTTTCGCCGGGAAGCTTGAGCTGGGGTGGAGTTGATAAGCAGCGACTTGCGCCTGTGCGTGTACTGGTGTGAGAGAGGGTGGGTGTCAAAATGTCTTTTCAGCAGCAACCTACGAAAAAAACGTAGCTCTGGTTCTGTTCGTGATCTGATCTTGCATCTTGCATCGATCTTCGTGGCTCGTGGCTGTTTTCAGGAAAAATCTCAAAATCAGTGCTAATTTTGTGTATGACCACTATAGGACGGATGAGAGTTTGAGACTCTTGGTTCCATTATTTTTTCTGTTTTACTATTTTACCGCCTCCTGAAGAAACCCCGGGGAGGATATCCACGATCATCATGGCGCGTACAGCAGGATCTGGGCATGGAGTAATAAAAGTGTGCACGGCGAGACGAAGCCAAACACCTGCGGACAACCTCACCCTCGCTTCTGGCAACACAGAAGGTGCGAGTAGTACGACTCATACTTCGTATTCCAGCAGCAGCAGCATTACCTGGCTTTAGCACAACGGAATCCGAAACTCTAATTCCACTCGGACCATATGGGTGCAACGGAATTTTCCAACTCGACATTGGGCATCATGACAAACCAAAGTTGATTATCGAATCGCCGCCCTTGGCTCTCATCACTCTGCGTCCTCTTCCACCCCTTGCTCCTGCCAATTATCGTCGAGCATAGGTTATCGGGAGACGACAAGGTAAGAGAACAAGGCGAGCTACTGTACTGCAGTAGTGTAGCTGCCCTGATCTGGTGGTGATCACGAAGCAAACTGAAGCGGGAGAGTGCACTTCGTCAGGACAGAGGAGAGGAGGACGAGGAGGTGCGCGCTCGCAGTCGGACGGTACATGACATACCAAAATGCATGCATTTATTTCGTGTTGTCGCGTACAAGAGCACTCTGTCTGTTATGTTGCTGTTGCTGTACACACATCGGCGAGGACAAACTACTACTTGTACGTACTGCATACCCTGGTACCTGGAAACAAGCGTTCATTCCTCTTGTTCGACTCTCCTCTCTTTGCATGCATACGACGCATTCCTCTTGTTCGACTCTCTTCGAGTGGTTGTTTTGATGTTGTTGTCATTTACTACTACTGCCGCTGCTGTTGCTATTTATGGCTGGTGATTTCCACCGCAAGGGGGAAAAAACATAGCAGCGGACAGACCACGTACTGCTGTTGGGTACAATTTTTGCCCGGCGATCATCGTCCACGGGCAAGACACCCAGCCGCCCCCTCTTTGGTGAGTACCTGGCATGTATAGCGTGTCCTGTTTGACGGTGGCCTCTTTTTTCTTCAGGGAGGACGAGAGTTAAATCAATCGGTGGGTGTAAGAGTGAGTGTCGAAAAACTCAACCTCCTTCGGAGTCTCTGGGTGTGTATCATACCGTTGCACCAAGAGGTGTGGCGAAAGAAGAGTTCACACCTCGGGCGGATCATCGATTCCCACTTCATGTCTCTCTTGAATATTTCAAGGCAGATCTATTCCCGATCTCGTATGATCTGCAGTATAGCTCGTGTTGCCCGTTCGTTGTGACTTGTATAGTCTACATGATCTAGCGCATATTTCCTACATGTTGGATCTGTACTATGCAGATCCTGCACAAGCTCTCGCAACGGCGAGTGAGGAACTAGATGATCTACTGTAGATAAATAGATCATGATCTGTCAGACGCGTGAAGAGTTCGCAATCAAGTATGTTTTGATATATACCAGGTACACCACATGGTTCTGGAGATACGGCTTGGTTCTCATTTTAGGCTTCGTTCCCATTTTTCCGATTTGTCTGTTTGTTCTGAAAAAAAAAGACTGACAGAAAGTGAAGAACTATCGAAAAACAAAAGCGCGGCAGTATCATACGAGAAATCAAAACGTGATGTGACGCTCATGAAGACGACTACAACCAACATCCCTCCATCTCATCCACGAAAAAACGACCACTCCCCTCCTTAAGCACCCCCGATGATCTGATGGCAGTCCACCAAAAACCCGCCGTCCATAAAAATGACTGGTTTATTACTGCTACGCGCATGTTTCAACGCGCAGAAGGTCGTGCGGTGTTGCTGGTCTACGCTGCTATCGGTAGGACCTAGGAGAGAGTCCCTGCCGTCTCGCTCTTCCTGCGGCTCTTCCACCTTATTCTTCATTGAGCTACACTCGTAGGGGTAAAAGATCGATCGATTGATCAGCCCACGGTAATCCTTAAAATATTCTCCCCCCCTCTAAACGGCGGGATGTTTGGGGCGTCGGTACCGTTACGGCCTTACACTGACTACCCGCTTCGTTTAAATAACTGAGGAGCCAGGGAGATATGTGTTTTTAGGGACGCGCGCGCAAGCGTTTCTGTAGAAGAAGCGTTCGAAGTGAGATTCGAACCCGTTTCCTGCCGACGACGTCGAAAGTGAAGGTATTACCTACCTGGTACTGAGCTACCAGGTACCAGGTAGAATGTAGTGGATAAAGATCGATCGAATACCCAGCCCGAAGCAATCCTTATAACAGAAGTACTGGAAGTAAGTGCCATCGTATGATACGACGTACTGTGCTTGCTGCCGACAACGCCAAATGTGAAGGCGTTCACCTACTGATCTACCGGGAGTGAAAAATATCGACCGAATACCCAACCCAAGATAAGCTTTATACCTTACACCTTTTAACTTGTAATAGTACCGTATTAGGGTCAATCTTAACGAGGGCTGTTTGTTAGGTTTCATTCAGCATTTTCACGAAATTTCGGTATTTGTCGGTTTTTTCCGAAATTCCGGGAAAATACTGGAAAAAACAGAAAAACACTCCTCGTTAAGATTGACCCTTACGGTGCTGGATGTCCATGAGACGTGCAAAGCAAAACTTTACTGCTTGCAAAACGTATCTCACACTGTTTTCATGTGTTTTGTCCCCCAAAAACGTGGGTGGTGCCGTTCTAAAGGGGATAACGTGAAGAGCACGAGCACCCGTCACCTGGTGGTGGTATGATGAACCCCTCTGGGACGCCGATACATTCCAGCGACCGAACCAATGGCAACACCGGCGTTGTCAACCGTCTGCTGCGGGTGGTGGCGTGAACGCTTATTAATGCCAGAAATAGTACAGGTAGGGCCATGTTTGCGCCCATACACGCACCACTCCTTGCGTGGCAACTCGGACACCAATCTGTATCGTCCCCCAATCACGCAGCAGCGACCGTTACAGCCGAGGTCGTCGCTTCATTTACCATCATGTTTCCCTTTAGAGTCCCGAGAGGATTCACTACACACCGGATATACAAGGGTTTGTGTTTAACGCTCTCGTCGCTAGCCGCTAGCCCCTCGCTGTAGTGGCTCATCTACGCTCGGCCGAAATGACGCGCCTCCGATGTTGACCCCATTCATGCCGCCCACACCGTATCAAATACGGATATCATCCACACCGATGTTTCGCCCACCCGAGTGAGCGTGGCCAACCCCCCACGCATTGCCCAATACAGCAGTGCATAGAAAACCACTTCCTCTGTAAAGGGGGAACATCTCCATGATATACACGATTTACAACGAACCGTTCCTCTCGCCAACCCCCCCTGCTGTATACCCGCCAGCCGTTGACCCTCAGGACAACCCGTACGTAGGCGATTGCTCATCCGAGACACACCCTGGGCTACGAATATATCAGCAACAACCTGCCTGTCCATACGAGCGGTCTTCTTCTACCTTTTTAGCCGGACATCATGGCTACCACGCCACCCGGAAGCAGCAGCAGTAGCGGCAGCAGTGTGCCCGGCTATGTTCCTGCTCCTGCATATGGAAGCGAGGAGAAGAAGGACGACACGGCAGCAGTAGCAGCAGCGGCGGCAGAATCACGCATCGTCATATTCAGGGGGCCGCCACCGTCACCGCGTCGTGTCGTGGACCTCGCCACCAGATCCTACGAAGGGATAACCGTACCGTCGCCTGTTTCTCACATGGAACGCAGAACGTCCACGCCTGGGCGGTCCGAGAAGGGGGAGAAGGAGGAGGGGCCGGGGGAGTGCCAGCAGGAGGAGGGGGAGAAGGAGGGGAAGGGGGACGGGGACGGGGGGAAGGAGGAGGAGGTGGTGGGAAAGAAGAAAAAGAAGAAAAATAACACGAAAAAGGAGAAGAAGGAACGGAAAAACAAGATGAAGATTGACAAGAAAGAGGAAGAGGGGGGGGAGGAGGGCGAAGAGGAGGACGAGGAAGAGGAGGAAAACGGTGACGACGACGGCGTGGTCTCGGTTCCGTGGGGCCGAGTGGGGCCGATGTCCCTTTTGACCTTTCTGTCGTGGCTGTCATTCGCCTTCATAGCCGGCGTGGGGTACTCAGGGACCATGGAAATTACTGTCACCCCCGCCCACTGCGAGATTGAGCACAGGCAGCCCGTACCGTCACTGGACATGGGGTTTGACACCCCCGGCGACGGCTCATCGTCCGTGCACGGCGGAGTTGACAGGCCACTGGAAACTGCGGCGTCGCTTCGGAAGAGGTGATTTTCGATGCCTTCCTAGGATGGGCGTGGCAAGTTTTAGCCCAAAGCGTTTCTGGCCTTATGGGAGGGTTCTCGATCGAGGATCTACCCAATCTCTCAAGGTCTTGAGGTTGTTTATACAATACCTGGTACAGTTTAGTAGTTTTCTCTACAGACTCAAGGGCCATTGGATTGATTGATTTCTCACACGTAGGGTTTTTAAGAGTGAATGCTTTCCGGAAACCCAGTTTTTCTGGCGAGATGTTTTTCGTCGTATTTATAGAGCTCCTCACGCGAAGACCCTCAGAAAATGCTCAGAAAATTACGGGTTGATACCTCCCCTGGTACCTGTAGCATGCGTCTTCAGTGGGTATTTTTTGTCTTTTTCTGTCGTACGCGATGCTGCTGTACCTTTCGTATAATTGTACCGGGACGTTTCGCTCTATTTCGTGTTTTCTGGCTCTGCTTGAGTAAAGGCACTCACACATATCTGGAACGCGATTGTCCATAGGTGTTGCTCGGATAGGTATTTTTTGCTTGATTGATGCCAGATTTGCTTGTGCATCGACCGGAGAGGCCTCTGCCTGACAACACGGGCAGAGAGTGACTCGTTTATCCAGGTGGGCTATATATGTGAAAATCATTAACGCATGTCAGGTACAGATAGAGAAAACGCTTATTGCATACAGTGCAAACCACGACACCCCGAGAGGCTGTTCCAAGGAGGCGGAGACACCAGAAGATCCTGATACGAATCGTTCGCAAACTCGAGCAAAAAATACGATGCGTGTACACGTTATATATCTCTCTCTCTTCTCCTTACCCCTTCTTATTCCTCCCCATCATCGTGTGCGCGTGTGTCTGTGCCGTATCGCCGTGCCGGGGGCATCACCTCTAGGGAAATGCTGAAGGCATACATCGCCTTCGCGGCGACATCGAAGACCACCACCGCGAACGAGGCCGCCATGGTGATCAGGGAGATCACAGCGCAGACGGGACCGGAGACGGAGCCGGAGACGGAGCCGGAGGCGGAGCCGGAGACGGAGCCGGAGACGGAGCCGGAGAATGAGATGATGTCGATGGAGGTGGTGGATCGCGACGAGGTTCTGGAAACGGCGATGGGGGGGGAGATTGACGAGGAAGTGCTGGAACTCGCCAAGGAAGCCGAGCCCGCACAGATGCTGGAGGTGCAACCTACCGAAGAAGCGGAGTCCGCCACGGTGCTTGAGGTGGTGACGGTGGCGGTGGTGGAGCCCGACGAGGTTCTGGGAACGACAGCGGGGGACGAAACTGCCGAGGAGGTGCTGGGGGCCACCGCGGAAGCAGCCAAGCCCGAAAAAATGTTGGAAGTCCCAACACAGGGAGCAAGGTCTGCTGTGGCGGAGCCTGCCGCGGAAGAAGAAAGCCCCTTCATGTCTGCAGAAGACTTCACGTTGATCGAGGCTGACATGTTGGCCGAGAAAACGAGGGAGAAGAACCCGCCCTTCACCGAGAGGGAGTCGTCTGCATCAAGGATGGAGGAGCGCGGTGGCTTCATCGCCATGTCCCGGACGTCCCAAGCGGAGACGTTTTCCGGCGGTCACGCTTGGCCCGCCCTGGCGTCAGACCCCGAAACGGTTACTGGTGGTCACGCTTGGCTCGCTATCAGCAGCGGCAGCGACACCGGCGGCAGCAGCAGCGGCAGCGACAACGGCGGTACCAGCGGCAGCGACAGCAGCGACAGCAGCGACAGCAGCGACAGCAGCGGCAGCAGCGGCAGCAGCAGCGACGGCGGCAATGGAAACTTTAACTTCAAGTTCAACTCCAAGAGCAACACCAGCAGCAGCAACAACAAGAGAGGCTTTGGGATCAAGCGCGCGTTCCGAGCGTTCAACTCGTGGAGGGATAAACATCGTGCTGGCTTCGAAGAGCTGGTGGACGGTCCCTGGGTGTGAGTGTCCACCCGGAGGTTCTCATAGTTTTGTTTTTGGTCATCATCGCCATTGTTTCGTTTTCCTGTTTGGTGGTCGGGGGGGGGGGGGGAGTAGATTAAACATGTGCACCACGGTTTGAGGGCTGAAAGGCAGGTGGAAATCGCGGCTCGGCAAGGCGTATCGTGGTTTTGTTTTTTTACCTTTATGCCGGGAAAAGGCGACAGCGTCGGGTGTTAGTTTGGAAGGGGAAAAAATACACTTTGGGTGAAATATACATATACCCTCAGGCAAACCTCCAAGCAGGTTTGGGTTGTTGTGCGGTAAAACAATACCTGGTAGGTCCAACGAAGAACAGCATTTGGAAAACGAAACGGTTTTGGACTTTGGCGAATAAGATCGGGACGTCAATAACGCACGACGGAAGCGTGATGTGCTCCCCTTGGGTATTTTGTTTCTTGGTTCAAGGATAAGCACACGAACAGAGTGTGCAGCAAGGTATCGCCTGAAATACGGAGAAATGCGGTCACTGAAGTAGTAACCAACGTGTGCCACTTTGGTGGTGTTCGACTCCTTATGGAGAGACCAACCAACAACACACTCGAAGAAAAGTTGGGAGTTGTTAGGAGTGGTGACGGCGGTGAGGGGGGGGGCTCCGTTTTGTCTTTCTGCGGGGGGTTGTTTTTGGCATTTGACAGTACACAGTATAATTGTCTTGTAGTGTTACTCGCAGTGTTTGTTTTACAACCAACCGTATCAGGACGATGGCGTATTTGTTCGGTGCGGCAGGGGAGAGGATGGGGGTTGGGGAGGGTGTACGCATGTCGTGCGTGGCCACAGTCTTTTGGGGTCTAGCTTTTTGTTCATTTTTTGTGTTGTGTAAGGAAAGGCGCGCGGATAGAGTGTGCAAGGTATCGTCTGAAAAACGGAGAAATGCGTCATTGAAGTATCATCAGTCACATGTGCTACTTTGATGGCGTTCGACTCCGTATGAAGAGGCCAACCAAAATCACACTTGAAGCTAATTTTGGAGTTGTTAGGAGCGGTGGCGGCGGTGAGGGGGTGGGGGGGAACGTTTTATTTTTTTCTGCGAGGTTTTGTTTCGGTTTAAATATTCACGTGTGCTAGGAACGGCAAGATATATGATATCTTTATGCTGTTTTCCACGGTATATATGCCACGGCATCCCATGGAAACCCGCGGTTTGCGTGTGGGATCTCGCGGAAACGATTGGTAGAACCAACGGTATCCCCCGGGATACTGCGAAGCATCGTCGGCTCTCGTGGGAGATCCTATGGGTGTCCCATGGGCTCACGTGGAATCCCGCGGGATACCTCAGGAACCCGTGGGAAGTCCCGTGGGAACCTAGACAACCCCCGCCCCCCAAAAAACGGGGATTGCTCACGAGTTGCCGACGTTGAAGCTCATGCTGCACATTGTCGGGTGGCAAATGCAACAGTAGTAATAAGTAATAATAAGAATTGACCTTTGATGGCACGATAGGGGGGGAGGGGGTGTCTTTTATTTTCGTCTGCGGGAAATTTATTTCTGAGATTGACGTTACGTACGAGACAGTAGCACTACAGTAATTGTAGTAGTGCTACTCGAAGTGTTCTGTTATCAGCAGCCAGTTTTATCGAGGTGATGGTGTGTTTGTCTGCGTAGTTTGACGGGGGGTTACTATTGTTAAGCATGGCCGCAGTGGTTTAGGGGGGGGGGCGAGGGGGTGTACCCATTATCATGCATGGCCGTAGTCGTATGGCCATAGACCCTCGCATCTCTACAATGCCGGGGACGGAGCACGTCGGGTTTCCCTCGACCAGGCCCATCGGGGTGGCATTTTTTATTCTGTTTTCATGCCGGAAATGTCAAGGCTTGTCGGGGCCTCTGATCTGCCGGGCGCATGAAAAAAAAGTACAATAATATACGCATCCTGGTGCCCTATACTGCTGTGGTACCTGGTAAAATAAACCGTACAATAATATAAGTACCCTGGTGCCCTATACCGTTCTGTTGTCGTACCTGGTGAACTTACTTTTTTATTTTTAGTTCGATCTCGACGGATGGGTACGTATATACAAAACAGTTCGACTTTCATGGTTACTTGAAACGCAAACACCTCAAGAACATCTAAAATGTTGTCTGCATATATGTACGTGATTGTTATTGTCACGAGCGAGGAGAGGGGAGTTGGCTGTATTGGAGGGCCGTAGTATAAAAGTATAATCGTATAATAGTATATATAGTAGTCTATTATTAATAGTATACTAGTAATCAGAACCCACGATGGACCCGAAAATCGCATCGTTGTAGTTATGATACTACTTTGTATGAGGTTGAAAGCCCGGTAATTACTTGGGTTCTGGCACTGGGATCGCATACGGAGTACTTGGAAGGCGTATCTTAGATGGAAAACCAGGGGTTTCCCGGCGAGGCACGAAAGGAATAAAGCTGTTCTCCTATCTGCAAGCGAACAACAACGTGAGTACCAACGGGTACCGGCTTAAGAGGCAGACCTGCCCAGGGATACAAAGTGTCCCGCTGTCCGTGATCTTAGCAAGTGGCGTCTTCGGCGTAGGACTTTTCGCCTTTTTGTTGGTGCGAGTTGTTCTAGCTCATTTCGGACCGGTTGCTTTTCTGGACTAAGGGTCATTCTTATCGGAGAGTTTTTTTTCCAAATTTTCGACATTTTTTTCGCGCAATTTTTCAATCTTCCATATTTTCCTGTTTTTTTTTTGTTTCTTCCAAATATTGGAATATTAACGAACTTGCTATTTTTGCTTCTGGATAATTTCACGAATAGCGACAGAACGCCTCCGTATATCGATACATTTCTCCAATTATTTTCAAACTTCGGAAAAATTGTAAAAAAACGCTCTCCGATAAGAATGAGTCAAAGTTTGCTCCGCACGCTGCACGATGGAGACTCAGGAGGTGGGAGGATCTCCTTCCCCTCGTGGTGGACGAGACACTGAGGAAAGGCCCAGAGCCGCCCAGTGCCCCACCGCCCAAGGCTCACCTTTGGAGATCGAGCGCCTTGTACAACAGACCACCAGGCGGAGTGTGTGTCTCGGCAGGAGCCCCATGATGACGACGTGGATCGAGAATGTCGAGGCGCCGCCGTGGACAGCTGACTTTCGCTTCTCTGCTGTTCTCGATATTTTTTGGTCGACGTTTTTCTGGACTCTGGGGGGTGGTTTTTCAACTTATCGTTATTATTTTTTCTCTTTGCCGTCTGACAATGTGCAGCATGATCTTCAACTTTGATCACTCTTAACTTTCCCGAAAGAAGAAAACCTCGGAGACAAAAGGAAACCCACGCACCAAGTGCACCTCTCTTCAGTGCCAACTTCCGGCTTGTCTACGCCATTTGCTGTCCTTGCTCCTTCCTTCTCATTACGTTTCAACTTATTGGCGTTTTCCGAGTTTTCGGGTCGGGGGTTTTCTGACAATTGTGTTCCTGGGTTGTTTGTTTGTTTTTTCTTGGGCTTGGTCGGGGATGGTTTTCGCGTATTTTGTCCTGCCTACCCCCCCCGCTCAGTGTCGGGGCTGGTCTGGGTAATCGGGCCACTCATTTGTGGCACAGGACAAGTTTCCCGAGTTGTAGGCTGGGTTTTCCGTGTTTCTTGACATACCCGTGTTATTTTTTCTTCTCGGTTTTTTATTTTCACTTTTCACTTTTCCATGCATCTTCCTCCTCCCCCCCCCCGTCGCGGGTGACACGGCGATGGTTTTCCTTGACGATTTATTCCTGCCCCTTAAGGCTGGGTCTTCCTTTCATTTGTTTTTTACGTACTTTGCCGGCTTCGTTGCCTTGCCGTTCAGAGGTGTGGGAGTGGGTTTTGGGGGGGCGCATCTTCGACTCATGCTTTAGTTCGTGGAATCGGGGTTGCCATGATTTTCCCATAATTCTGCATGTTCGGCTCATCAGAGTGGGCTAGCGTTATGATACTGCTTTGTATGAGGGTGAAAGCCCGGTAATTACCTGGGTTCTGGCACTGATCGTTTTTGTAATACTTGGAAGGCGTATCTTAGGTGGAAAACCAGGGGTATTCCATGGAGGCACGAGCGTAGTCTCAGTCTCCGTCGTGCACGAAAGGAATAAAGCTACCCTTCTATCTCTAAGCAAACAACAATTTGAGTACCAACGAGTACCGACTTAATAAGCAGACCTGTCCGGGGATACGAAGTCTCCCGCTGTCCATGATCTGAACATCGTCCCCTACCACTTTGGCCATAAATATAAGGATCATTTAGACGCAAACATGAATACTAAGCGGTCCCTATATTTACCCCCATAGCAGTATGTCTACAAACCATACAAGCTATTTGGTTATCGCCCCGGTGGTTCAAGTGGTTAACCTCGAATTCTACTTGTTTGAGTCCTGGGTTCGAGCCCCAGGTGGGTCGGACTTTGACTTTATTTGCAAAAATAAAAAAGGATTCAATTGTTGAGAGCGCCTTGCAGCGTGGGTAGGCACAATTCGATGCGAGTCGACGAGGGAAGAAACGGCTGAAATATTCTCGCGATAAAAAGGAAGGCACGTACCGTAGCGGGAAGGGGGGAGAAGAGCCTGCTATGTGACCCCGGATCTAAGTTACGAGTTGGAAGGAGAGAGAGAAGAAGATGTGCGAAGATAATGAATGGGATGAGAAAAAAATAAAAATAAAAATAAGTGGTGTACTCGTGCCCATTTCAAGACCACATCCCGCGCCAAGCCCAAAACTGCATATTTTTTCTCTAATATGGGCTCGCTTTTTTGGGCCCGTCTTAAAACGAGAATTTTTTCCCATGATAATCGAATAGCTAGGACCAAATGAATTTTTATTTGATTTGAATAGAAATTCGAGAAAAATATGACTTTGGGTCCTTGTGGAGGTGTTACCTTTGTTTTTGTTGTTTGTTACCTACTGAGCTATAGGGGTAAAATATCGATCGATTACCCAGCCCAAGGTAACCCTTATAACACTCTCCCCCCCTCTGAACGGCGGGATCTTTGGGGCGTCGGAACCGTATGCGTACGTCCGTACGCTGGCCTACCCGCTTCGTTTCATCACCTGGGGATCCAGGGAGATGTGTTTTTTTGAGGTGTTCACGCGCAAGCGTTTCTGTAAAAGAAACGTTCGAAGTGAGGTTCGAACCCGTGACCTGGACGACGCCAAATGTGAAGGTGTTACCTACTGAGCTAAAGGGGTGAAAGATCGATCGATTACCCAGCCCAAGTTAATCCTTATAACATCCTATCGAGAAATAGCGTATTTGAAAAAAATCGTATAACGCACAAGGGTCGACTAACACCCGAGGGCAACCAACGAGGCGAGCGACGGCCCGCGTCCTTCCCGGGGCGCCGCGGTCAGCGACCGATTGTTTCTGCCGGCATCGTCGAAGAGGCTATCGCTCTTGGGATGTCTAGGGTGGTTGTTGCAGCCCCGAAGCCCCATGCAGGCAGCAGCGACGGGGATACAGCGATCGAACTTATGAGCGAAGTCGAGACCTGGTCGGTGCTCGTGATGTTTTAGCGAGGGAAAAAGGAATGAAAAACTGGGTTTGCGACGGCCTTGTAATTTTTCGAGGCGCCACGGATGGTCTACTCTGTGCTAGGGGTTGTCGGACCTCGCGCAGCGGCTGCTCCGGTGGCCCTGTTTCTTGGGAATGGTGGATCTCACTTTTGAAGCAGTCGGCGATACGGCTCAGGTTTGCGTGGCTTACTTCGGTTTCAGGAGCATGCCACATCGAGTTGGACGAACTCCAATTCGAAAAACACGAAGAGCAAAATAAGTCCCAAAATAATTCTTGACGAATTCGTTTTTTTTCGTTTTATTCGAATCAAAAGCCCAAATGCCTGCTTGGTGATTCACTTTTCGACCAATCAGATGCAAATCAAAAATCAAATCAAACGCAAAAAATATTGGGAAGAGTATCACAAAAAAAAAAGTTTCTCGTTAAGACGGGCCCATACTACTGAAATACAAGGATCGTTATCGCACGGCCAAGGAACGGTTCGGCGTGCTTATTCCACAAGTAAGTGTGTGTACCTGAACAGGCTGATCCGCTCCCCAAAACAAGCTCCAAACACCTCGCCTCCGCGAGGGCTTCGACCTGATGCATGCGACCACCGCGTGTACCCGATACGCACTTAATTTCGATGAATTTGTTTCTGGATATTTACACCGCACTTATTACGTGGGCCAAGAACTCAATAGAATGAACAGCACTTTTTGGACTGCAGTCCCATTTTGGGTGCAAACCAGTCAAATTCCAAGTACTTTGTCCCCAAATAAACGTACAAAAGAGAGGCAACGCTGCAGTGATCACCAGTCCTACAAAACATCGAATAATATACGAATGGTCAGCATCATCTAACGATCACTCTTCTGCTACCAAACGGCAGTCAATCGCTATACTCGTATCGAAATCTGGGGAGCGACTGCTGCTGCTCGTTCTGATCACCCCCGTTAGGATGTTGGAAATCAACTCTGATTACTCCACACATAGGAGGTGTGGTGTGGACCATGACGATCGCCTTCGCGAGGGCTTCGACCTGATGCGTGCGGCATGGGCGTAGCCGTTTCGATAGAAATTTGTCCGTGGGTGACCACAGAGTGACCCTCATCGGACAGTCAGACAGACCGAAAGGCACTTTTTCTTAATCCGTTTGAGAGACCACAAGTGTACCACACTTGGTGGAATAACTTAGGCATTCATGAAAAAAAAAAAAACAGCCAGCTGCAAGGTCGAGGATTTCGTCGAAACTCATCTTCGCAAGCCGTGTGTGATACCTCGATCGCGCGTACTACGGATTTCATACGGTCTCGTGCAGTACATATAACGTCTCGTAACGGCTAATATGGGGCCTAAATTATCCTCTAGTGCTGTAGATGGCTAGCTGTACCGATATATTGAACCTTTCCACGACAGCAGTGTGTAGGTGTATGCCCCCCCTTTGAGAGACCCTATTAATAGTGCGTTCTGGAGTGGAGGTCCTTTATATAGGTGCCGTACTCCCTTGTCGGAAGAGTTGGTACCGGTCCCTCACATACAATCAGTAGTGGTGGGCAAAAATGGTAGGCAGAAACTTGAGGTCCCTTATGCTCGTACCCTTTTGCCTTAAAATAGGTCCCGTAAAAATACTGCCTACCGTATAATACTAACATCGACCGGAGCTCGAGTTCCTGGCAGAGAGTTTCTCTCTTTTCGTTAGCCTTGTCTCAGGCAACTCCTGAATTGTATTTTGTGTAGTCTTTCGCTTCAGAATAAGCCGCTTCGAGGCTGCCTCACAACACAGCCAGACCAGGTATTACTCAGCGCCTGGATGGTATGCTACTACAGTAGTAGTAGTAGTCCGAGGCGTTCTGCCTCGCCATCCGCGCCGTACGCAAACCCAGCGCGCACACCCTCCTACCCCCCCTCCACCCTCCTACCCCCAACTGGAGGGTGCCAGTCACTGCCCCTTTACCCTCGGTACCAAGCCTCAGCTGTCTTACTTTCTCCAGAACTGCACTCGTGTTTCTGGGGACACAATAATTCCACACCTCGGATAGACAGGTGATGATCTATCTGTCTGTCTATCCGTCTATCTATCTGCTGTAGATCATCTAGTTCCTCACCCGCCGTTGTGAGATGTTGTACAGGATCTGCATATATAGTACAGGTCCAACCCAGGGAACATGCTCTAGACAGCGTGGATTTTACGGGTACGGGTCCCACCAGGCAACACGATGAGCTAGATAATGCAAGATCGGGAGTAGACCTGCCTTGAATGATCTAGATCATGACTTGGGAATGATCTGTAGATGATCTGTCTGTGCGAGGTGTGCAATACTTGGAGGAGCTAGAACATCATGGTGCATTGGTCCCTCCCTGCCTCTCGCCCTCCCCCCCTCTAATCTGATCGAAAGCACGCCGTTACAATCATAATATAACATATTTTCAGTCGTAGGCGTTTTTGGTTATTCGCTGCATGTCCCGCTTCGCGTCCCGGTCCTTGATGTCCTCTCTCTTGTCCCGTACGTTCTTCCCCTGCGCCAGCGCTATTTCCACCTTCAGCCTGAAACAAAGGCATCGATCGTCGCCGCCGGGGAAGAGAAGGGGTGGGGTGGTGGGATAGAGGGGTGGGGTAGGGGGGTTGGGGAGGGGGTGAGGAGTACTCGACATCATGCATGGCCGAAGTCGTGTGACCGTAGTCCCTCGCTTCCCTACAACGCCGGGACGGAGCACGTGGGGTTTCCACCGACCAGGCAGACATTGCTTGCACCACGCGCGAAGCACCGTGAGGGGTTCGGCTGGTTGACAAGAAAAAAACATGGCCTGGGTTATACAAAGTTAAGAACGGAATTACCGACTAGTTGGGAATAAGGAGCTCCGTCATATAAAAATAAAAAATTAAAAATGTGCTACTTCTATCGTAGCGCGCGTCTCACAGACCATGTTTTCCGCGTGTGGGATACGCATGCCACGGCTCTTTTCACACCCGGTTGCCGGGGTAAGGATCTGTGCGAAACAGCTCTTGCACAGCGTATTATATCTCAACGGCAGATAGATGTACTCTAGGATCTAGATGATCTTAGATGATCTAGATCGTGACATGGTGCGATGTGGTACTGGTCGGATGGTTGAGTTGGCTCGCCTGTTGTCGTCGTTGAAGAATATCTTGAGGGGTACAACGGTCATGCCTTTCTGCGCCATCTTGTCCTGCAACCGTTTGATTTCACGCTGAGGGATGGTTGTTGTGTGAAGTAGAGATGACAGACACACAGACAGACAGACAGGCAGGCAGACAGGCAGACAGACAAACAGACAGACAGACAGACAAACAGACAGACAGACAGACAAACAGACAGACAGACAGACAGACAGACAGACAGACAGACAGACAGACAGACATGCAGACAGACAGACAGACAGACAGACAGACAGACAGGCAGACAGGCAGACAGACAAACAGACAGACAGACAGACAGACAGGCAGACAGGCAGACAGACAAACAGACAGACAGACAGACAAACAGACAGACAGAAAGGCACAGAGAAGTAAGAGGAACGCAGCAAAAATTGTCCGCGTAAGAATATTTCACGTCATCAAACAGCGAACGGCGAGGGTCCAAAAATTAGCAGGAGGGGAGGGGGTTGGCAGGGGGTTGGCAGCATAAGCCGTATACTCAGGGATGGTGAGCGGCAACCGCTATACACTTCTAAACAGCCGCAAGGTCCGGCCGGCAAGATGAGCAAAAAGGCGTGCACCACGTGGATGCGCGACGTGCGGTGCGAAGAGTTGATCCCTCTCCAGGCGGCTCGGAGAAATCAATCATCGAGAGCAGCAGCAGCAGCAGCAACAGCAGCAGCAGCAGCAGCATGGAGCTAACCAAAGATGCTGCCGTAGGAAAAACAGCGTTTTGACCCCTCTGATTGGCCGTAACCCTACACAACAACTACCAGGTTCATAATAGTACGCGACAGCAGACAGCAATATCCTATTTTGGCTACGAAAGGCTCGCGACCTTGAGCACAGGCTCATAATAAATACCAGTACGTCTCGAATAGCGTGGCGTCGTTGCTGAGCACAAGCGCTTACCCGGCAGCTCTAAGTTATTAAATTATACAAAACCTCAACCGAGGTCGCCTACTGCAGTCCAATGAACCTTTTTGGAACGCACACGTATCAGAGCGACAAAAAAAAATGGGAAGTAAAAGTGTCGTCTTATTAGCCGCCCACGAATGACGCCACACCCACGTCGCGCGACTCCTCGGATTGTTCCGAGAGTCCGGACACCCGAGCTGTCGCCCCCCCAGCCGAGCAGTGGCCGATGCCGTCATTGCCAATTTTCGTCGTCAAATTTTCCCAGACAAATCCCCAAAGGGTACGTAGAAAGAGGCCTTAATCTTTTTTAGGGCTGCAGTCCAGTTTGGGGGGACAAACCACTCAAATTACTAGAACTTTGTCCCCAAGATGGGACTGCAGTCCTGAAAGGGTTTACGCGTCCCGATAGACCGGTCTCCTACTATTACGGGGGACCATAGTTAATGGAACCTATGGTATACATAAAAACCTATATATTTCACCATTTTTACTAACAATATTTGGTGATATTAACTATGGTCCCCCGCAATAATGTGAATCCATTTAGGACCGCACTCCCGATGTGGGGGCAAAACACTTGGAATGAGAGTAAGATTGAGGTGTACGTACACTGCGGTTTAAAAAAAAACAATAATAGCACGTTTGGAATTACCTGCACACGTCGGACAGACCATCTACAGATAGATCGTGATCTACATACTTCAGGGCAGATAGATTCTATATTCCTGATCTCTATTGTCTGAATGATCTGTAGATTCTGGCTCATGTTGCCGGGTGGGAGCCGTGTATGCTGCATTATCGAGGACATGTTTCTTGGGTTGGGTCTGTACGTAGACAGATCCTGCACAGTATCTCTGAAAGGCGGGTTAGGATCTAGATGATCTACAGTAGATCGTGATCTATCTGTCAGACGTGCGAACGATCAAGAGCTCGACTCTCGGCTGCGGGCTGGGTCTGAGTGGCGGAAACCGACCCAGGGTGGCGCGAGCCGACCAACCAACCCAAAAACCCACAATAGACGAGAACCACCCGGAGACACTTCTCACAACCGCAAAAAAATATGATCTTCTTGGGGAGAGGGCCGACAACAGATACAAGCATTAAACATTTCACGCTCCTTTCTTACCGCTAGAAATATGACCCCACCCTGATTCCAGGTAGTTTTTACCCAAAAACGCTGAATACCTGGCAGGTGAATTTCTCAAGGGACGCACCATAGCTTTTAGCTTCCCATGGGTCGTTTACCGTGGGGCGGAGAGGTGTTTGGCCGCGAAAAAGTCGCGGCGAAGCAACAAGCATCAACCCTCCCAACTCGACACCCGGCAGCGGGGGCTGCGGGGGCGCAACACCGATGGCTCTGCTTTGGAAGAAAATAAAAATAACGCGAAATAACGTAAAATAATGTTCGAAACCCCCCCCCAAAAGGAAAGTCGATACACGAACAAAAGAAAAAAAAAAGCAGCTACGGAAAACAGACAGAAAAGATAGCCACAGAAAGAAAGAAAGAAAAATACCAGTACGTACGTAGTAGCATTCCAAGCATATTGCCCCCCCCCCCAAAAGGTTGAAAAAAGGAAATTAAAATAAACTCATTGAAGCTGTCATCCATATGCAAGCCCGCCTCACAAGCGGTTCTTAGAAGGATGCAGCTCACTCTTCATGCGCCTCGCCGGACACGTCACGGTTCTTCGCAAATCTTGGTGCAAGCAATGTCTGCCTGGTCGGTGAAAACTCGACATGCTTCGTCCCGGCATTGTAGGGATGCGAGGGTCTATGGTCATACGACTACGACCATGCATGATATCGAGTGCATCTCTCCTATCGATTACCCCCCCCTACCCCCCCCCCCCCCGCCAAAAAAAAAGGGGTTGGATGCAATTACTAACCCTTTAACCCTCTTAGGACCCCAGTCCCGTTTTGGGGACAAACTACTTACAATTAGAGTGATTTGTCCCCACATATGGGAGTGCGGTGCTAAAGGGGTTAAGTACTGCACTGTATAAGTACCTAAATACGACTCTAACTTCAAGTGTTTAATCCGCACAACGGGACTGCAGTTCTTAAAAAGGGGGTTGGAAATGAGGGCGACCACGGTTTCGCCCGGAGGGTCGCTCGCCTTGTGGAGGAGAAGCCTTCGCGGTCGCTTGGGCTCGTGTTGGTAGAACCGGTTGGAAGCCGCGCACTCCGCAATGTGAACCCCGTGCAGGAAGCACTGCCCGTTTTTAGCCTAAATAGGGGTTTGACCCGGGCGTTGAATTGCATAGAGGGGAGGGGAGGGGGGGGGGGGGGGTTACTCATGTCATGCATGGTCATAGTCGTATGACCATACACCGTCGCATTTCATCCCTGCAATGCCGGGACGGAGCACGCCGGGTTTTCATCAACCGGACAGACATTTGTTGGCACCGAGCGCGAAGCGAAACGTGAGGTTTATGGGCGAGTCTCATGAAAGGCGAGCAGCATCCTACTGAAAAAAAACGCTTTTTGAGGCGGGTTTCGGCATCTTATCTGGCGTATATCTTTTTGCGTATATACGGCTGACAGCGTCGAATTATTTTATTTCATTTTTTCGGTGTGGCCACTTCCGGGAGAAGTGGGGGGGTACTCATTTTGATGCTTGCCTGAAGTAATTTGACCATTGACCACGCATCCCTTTCGCGACGGAGCACCGTTCTTACTCCCAATAGAGAAACCTCCAACATTCAGGCTCCCGGCACGTTTTTCCCATACGTTACATATTCGGGGAAGGAGGGGGGAGGGGGAGGGAGGGGTCTCTGATATGTAATATGTACGGCTGGGCCCTGGTAATTCTAGCCAGCACAGATGTACTGGCGGCGTCAGACCCCATCACACTAGACCCGAACAGCAAACTGGTCGCGGCGGCTTCGCCGGGACTCCAGCCCCCCCCTGGCTGGCGAGGGGGCCCACTCGAAGGCGCCCCCGGAGGGCCCCGCTGGAGGTGCCCTGCCAGAGGTTCGTTTTTACGCGATTTGGCTTCACTAGAGTTTCAGAAAAATTCGTTGATTCCGGGCCATGCTTCGAAGAGAAATTTGGTTGTAGATAGACTAAATGAAAAATGAGATAGAGCGGAAAAGTGCATGTTGACACGCAGGCTAAGAAAATTGAAGGTTGGAGGGAGCAGAGGGCGTTCTAGTCGAAACCAACTTTTCCAGTGTGCGACACCGAAATCGCGGCTCCAAGTTGGTACCATTCTTGTTCAGAATATTTTTACTACTCAGACTTTCTGCCGAAAGTCCAGAAAGAGAAAAAAGGCCCCCCCGAGTTATCGAGTTAACCCTGTTGGGGCGTTTTTCGCGCTTCATGCTACAACGTGTGCTTCGCCTCCCGCCGTGCCTGCCTCGGCCCCTCCCGAGTATCTTCGTGATTGGGAGCTGACACAACCCCCACATGAGCACCAGCAGCAGCAGCAGCAGCAGCAGCAGCAGCAGCAACAGCGTCGGTAGCGGGACTCTAAGGGTTGGGCTCGCGGGGCCGAAACCTGCTCACAGTCTCCCTCACTCTTTCCCTCTCTCCCATCTCTCGCTGAGCTGCGTGCCCTCAGCGCTCTTCGCCGTGCATTTTGACGAGTTTCCGCTACGTTCCGAGGCGTTGTTGTAGGACGTACGCAAATACTCAAAGCACCGGCAACCCTGGCACCTCCCTCAGCCAGTACAGCAGCACTGCCAGTACAATGCTACTGGCAGTACATACTGGACCAGGACCCAGCCCCGCCAATATGACACTGTGAGGGGTGACACGAGAGGAAGCACTAGCTATCTTTAGTCAAAAGGGGTTTGCGCTCGACCAGCAATTCGCATGTTTATGGTGGGGAGTGGGTAAGGACGGGTCTCCCTCATGACTACGTGTTGCGGGGAGTGAAACCTGTGGTGAGCTGTACAGCTACACAGCTACTGTCAGGGCGATCGGGGCCGAGTGGGGGGGGGGCATGGTTCCAGTTTTAGTGAGGATACGAGGGAAGACAATATTTGGTGCCACTCTGTCCCAAAATATAATGAACTTTTTTACTGAATATTTATATAAAAACGGTCCTTATATTACAGAGTGGTAGTTTTTTCCACCCGTGCCGGAGCAGAATTCAAGCGATCTCTGCCGCCTCCCATGGTAATTCCCGTGATTGTGGTTTGACCAACTATTATGGGAAATTATTTCTGGGCTCTCAGAGCTGGGTTTTCAGGCCGAATATACGCGTGTTACTAGGCGGGACAGCCAAAAGCACCGGAAGACTCCTCAGAATGCTCCCCGGAGTTTTTCGAGAGCTTTCAGGAACAGTTCGCCGTTTCTCGAGAGCCCAAGTTTAATTTTTGGAGCAGCCAATCACTTTTTTCTGGAGGGTAAAAAATAAGCCTGTTTGTCAGAACTGGGGCCAGAAATAATGGATATCTGAAGATTTTTTAGTAAAAATCATGATGTCCTCAGAACTGGCAATATGGAAGAATAGTCCAACTATTACGGGGGCCCATAGTTAATAGGACCTATGGTATACATAAAAAACTACCAGGTATATATTTTGACCGTTTTTACTAACAATATTTGGTCCTATTAACTATGGTCCCCCGTAATACGACTCTGGAGAAACGGAAAACTGCTCAACAAGGTTCTCGGAAAACTAAGGGGGGCATCCCGAGGAGTCTACCGATGTTTTTGACGGTCCCGTCAAGTAAATCGCGGGGTTTCGGAAAAAAAAAACAGTTTTGAGAGCCCTTCAAAAAAAATCCATAATAGTTGGTCTCATGACGAAATTTCAACAAGTACTGAAGGAAATTAAAGTGTCATCAACCCCTTCAGGGCTGCACTCCCGTTGGGGGGACAAACCACGTGGAATTAGGCTCAAAATTAGGTACATGTACACTGCACCAGTAAAAGGGTGAAAATCGACCCGGAACACGGAGGGGAGGGGCGCGACGGGAAAATCGGGGCGATGCCCGCATTGCTGTACGCCAAGTGGTCCCTCAAACTTCCCACGACGTCCATACTATACTACGAATAGCTAAACGTTGTGTACACGTACGTACTGCACGCAAAACAATACCTGCGCGAAACCCTCATCCATGTTGATCTTGGACAATCGGCAAGATTTTACCTCCGACCCTACCAGCTCGATACCAGCCTCGAACTTTTCCATGATCTCGTAATTTCGCCTCGCTTTTCTGGAAAGAGCACGGGCCGAGACGGCGCGTCGCGGTTGGTGCACGGGCGGAGTAGCGGAGGATGGCACCATTAACACGCCCCCCAAAAGTGGGAGGAGGAGGGGCAGAAATGATAGAAGTTGTACTGCGGGGGTGTGCGGGTGAGAGCGGGTTCGAGTGGTGGCTATATTTCCCTTCTTCACGATTTAGGTAACAAGCCGTGGTTCACAGACATTTTCTGCAGTGCACCAACAATCACGAACACGACCACCCTCACCCCCACTACTACTACCGCCACCACCGCCACCACCACCACCACAACCACCACCACCACCACCCCCATCACCCCCACCCCCACCCCCACCACCATCAGCAATATAACACCAACAACACGAACGCCAACACTATACCATCAGTATCATCAACCTCCACCGCCATCCTACCACAATCACTACCCCTATAACGACGACAACTTCCACCGCCAACGCCCCCGCCACCACCATCCCTACCAACGCCACCATCGACCACCACCACCACCACCACCACCACCAACCCCACCACTACAAATGCCACCAGCAACCACCAACACCACCACCACCCCCACCAACACCAACACCACCACCATCACTAACACCACCACCATCACCAACACCACCAACGCTATCGCTGTTCCAATAGCGAAGCCACGTCGGGAAGAGAGCGTATGCCCAGCCGCCATTGTAGGCGTTTCTACTTTCGCTTCCAAGTATCAACCATACGCCACGACACCACTACAGTATACACACCACGGCCTATCATGAGGGCGGGGGGGGGAGGGGGGTGAGGCGTGCTCATTGTCATGCATGGCCGTAGTGGTACAACTGTAGACCCTCGCCCCGCTACCATCCCGGGACGAAGCACGACGACTATTGACCGACCAGGCAGAGATTGCTTGCACCAAGCGCGACGCGAAACGTTAGTTGTTCGGCGAGTCGCATGAAGGCTGAACTGTACCCTACTTAGAACTGCCTGTGAGACAGGCGTGCTCGCATTGGATGACAGCTGGATGATAGTGCCAAAGGAATTGAGGCGGGGGGGCTCCCCCGGGGTATCAATGACGTCATGATGCAAAAGCCGCGACGACAGCGAGTATTTTTCGTTTCGCGTCGTAATGGATGCTGTTCCTGTAAGCAGGCTTTTCTTTCTCTGCAGGCTTGGTATCGGCGCGATAACGCCTGCGGGAAAATGAGCATACCTGCGTGGCGCTACGTCGACAGCAACTAATACGGGGGCCATAGTAAATAGGACCAAATTTCGTTAGTGAAAATGGGAAAATATGTAGGTTTTTGTCTGTACCGCAGGTCCTATATACTATGGTCCCCGGTACTAGTAAGAGTAACGTTAAAGACGAAGCTGAGTTGCTGCTGCCGCTGCTGCTGCAAGTGAGGGCGCAGCAGTGCGCCAGGTATATATATATATAATCAGAAATACTGGAACCGGCTACGAGTGCCACGCTGGGGAGGCATCCTGCAGACCTTCTTTGGTTTGTTGCCCGTTTTCCCTACGGTACGTGCGCATGTAGACTCCTTGTGCGCCTTGTCGCATAACCACGGGCTTGATATCAACAACACTAGCCGCTGCTCTGCGTACAGTAGCTATTGACACAGTAGCCGCGTAGAGCCCGCGGAAACAGTCATTGCAGTTGAACCCGTGGCCGTCAGGGGGCATCCGGGGAATATCCCCGGGTATCCTACTGTAGGTGGATACGGGTATTTGGGGTGTAACGGACGTTGTTGCTTGCTGCTGTGTACAGAACATCGCCCAAAACAGCCGTCAGCCCTTCCTTGTCTCTTGTCCTCCGTCCTCTGTACGGGCTCTGGTCTGCCCCTCTAGGTTGGTGTCTGCCTTTCGTTCGTGCATACCTGGTGGTGGCAACCGGTGTACCGGCATTGCGTATTGCAGCGTCTGCGATTTACAGTATCTACCGTATGAACACGCAAGATAACATTGGCCCTCGGACGATTTTCGGTCTTCTCGAGGACGGGAAGAAAAACGTAAACGCCGAGCGACGCGACTATAACCACGATTTTGCTCTCGGTGGGCCGGATTTTCTGCTGTTTCCTACGGTCTTGTTTTTGGTTGTGGACACCCACGCTATATATATACACTACACATTGTCAGATGGCAAAATAAATGGTATCATGGAAATATCTCGACTCGACGAGATGTTTCCAAGGCCACCATGTCCGTCGTGTACGCCCCCCCGGCAGAGAGGGTGTGTTGTCTTGCGTGTACACGGCGGCATATGCCAGGCATCACACCTCCTTTCAAAAGAGCGCATGGAGTGACTGATGTATACCTGGTACGTACAATCTGCTGTAATCCCAAGTAGGTTGTCCCCCCGAAACGTCGGTGCGAGTAGGATTGACATTTTTCTTCATTCTTTTTTTCATCATCACTTTTACTTCCCAGCCTAACTCGTACCAGGTAGGAGGTTTTACCCTCGGCGATCTTCTGGACAAGTCGTGGTCACAGGTGTCGTCCCTTCTCCCTCCCCGGTACCTGCCTCTATTTTTTTTGTCGCGCATAGGGTTCAGCATTCCCACTGCTCGTCGACTTTCATCGAATGAATCATACCTGGTAGCATTCTGTGAGTAAAAATATTTACAGTAGGGAAGTTTTTTACTTCAAAAAAGCGTAGCGCGGTCTGCACTTCGGAATCGCCATCCGCAATTGAGAAATTTCTTCATTCGATGCGAACGCGGGGCGGCCGCGTTTATGGCCAGTTTTGGGCCGTTTGGGCTGCGGTTTGGGGTCAGGGGTAGGGTTGAGGTTATAGGGGTTAGGTTGGGTCTTCGCCCGTACCTCAATCCCAACAGGAGGCAAAATACCTGAACAGCCTACCAATCTACAGATCCGTACTCAAGAGATCGCAAGAGGACCTCGTCGGTGCAGCTCTATATAGAGCACAGCCGCACAGCCAAAAGCTGATCGTATGTACCGCTGCTCTGATCGTGCTGTTATTGTTTTTGATGACACGTTTATAACTTTGGCGCATATCAGCAGTCACAGCAGTAAGGCGATTGCTCGTGTTTACGTACTAATACGCACAGCCTGTGCAGTCTGCCGTGCACCTGGTGCCTGCTCTCATATTCAAGTGGGACCCACTTGTTGTTCGCGATGACCTTGTACGGCCCCTTCCCTTTCTTGGCAGGAGGGTCCTGCATCCGCATCCCGTCCGCTGCTCCTCTTCCTCTGCGATAGCTCCTGCCACGACCCCCGCCCTCGTGACCCACACGTCCCGAAAATGAACCGCGTGATGTCCTAACAGTAGAGTGCTCCCCTCCCCCCCAGGGTTGAAAAAGGAACATGCTACTCATCACACTGCTGCCGCCGCTGTTGCAGCTAACGCACGAGGACACGAGTGCAAAGCCCTCTGCGCTCGAGAACATGACGCTCAATGACACCAAGAACAGGAGGGATATCGGCAAGAATCCTACTCGCAAAAAGGTGTCACCCATCCTAGTGGCTGTCTTCTTCCCTGATGTCGTGTCACCTGGCCTGAGGAGGCAATTAACGTTGCCTGCTGCTGGCATCCCGTGTGCGCGAGATACGAGTGAGATGCGGCGCAAACTCAACCAGAGAGTTTGTAGTAATATGGATGCTTGTTTGTACTGGGATCTATTTCTTGTCGAACCGTTTTTATCTACCCCGCATGCAATGCTGCTCATGCTGATCGTGTAGGTGGTGGCTGATGCTTATGGGTGGTGGGTCACGAGGTCCAGTAGAGCTTAGCACTTATTCGAGATGTTGTATGATTGGCTTAGTGTCAGGATTGGGGTCGCTCTGATCGGCTGAAAGGTTCATCGTCCATCGTGCATCGTGCATCGTGTATCGTGCATCGTCGTGCATCGTATATCGTACCTGGTACATTGCAACTTGCAACATTGCAACACACTACACACTACGTGTACATCGTAGAGGTGTTCAATACTCGTACGTAAGTCAGATTGCGGACGACTATTCCCAAGTACAGACGGCCGGCCCTCTGGCCGCCGCAGGCAAAAAAAAATGAGATATAGACAAAAAGATGGGCGTATGCCTGACGTGCCTTAATTTATTTGCCTAAAACGTCCTTATCTATATTCAAGGCATATGCCTGAGACGTGCCTGAAACTTTTCCGGCGCCCTACAAGACAAACCCTATACATTTTTCAAGTAGTTTTGTGTCGAAAAGATAGAGATAGGCAAAAAGATAGGCATAATATGAGACTTTTGCCATAGTATGTGCCTATCTGTTCAAGGCGTTTGTGCCTTAAAAAATGCCCGAGACGTACCTGAAAACTTTTCGGCGCCAAGAGACAAACCTGTACTAATTTCCAGTAGTTTTTTTGCGTGAGGGCAAAACCCCTGAAAAAATGCCTGAAACTTGCTCAGCGCCCCAACGCAAATGCTAGCCTAATAATCAAATATATTATTTCTTCAAGAGGTAAAGAGCCTGAAATAATGCTTTGTAGACGTTACGTACGAGGGTACTTCGCTGGGTTGTCATAACGTAGATGATTATGTAATGCGTCATTACGTCGTTACACTATGTAGTTATGAAGACACAACTTGCAGCATACAACAGCTGACGCCATGAAGAAATCTACGTTGTTCAAAGGGGGGGCTGTGAGCATGAACAAGCACAGCAAAGAAGTCGGGAGACAGCATTTTCACCCCTTGACAGACACCACTTTTGCTTTTTTTTCTTTTTTTTTTTCTCATCCCATTCATTATCTTCGCACATCTTCTTCTCTCTCTCCTTCCAACTCGTAACTCAGATCCGGGGTCACATAGCAGGCTCTTCTCCCCCCTTCCCGCTACGGTACGTGCCTTCATTTTTATCGCGAGAAGATTTCAGCCTTTTCTTCCCTCGTCGACTCGCATCGAATTGTGCCTACCCACGCTGCAAGGCGCTCTCAACAATTGAATCCTTTTTTATTTTTGCAAATAAAGTCAAAGTCCGACCCACCTGGGGCTCGAACCCAGGACTCAAATAAGTAGAATTCGAGGTTAACCACTTGAACCACGGGGACGACCGGCTCTTTTGCCTTGGCAAACCTTGACTGACACCCAACTGCTAGGTTTTAGTGTGGAACACTGGGCCCTACACCCTTAACATCGCAAGTTTCCCCTTGCTTGATGTCTCTCCTGACATCTTTGCGAACACGCGCCGTGTGGTGGCTATACTGGCTGCGGGGACTCTACGAAAATAAAGGTATCCCCTTCCCCCTGATTTTGGGAGTTCCAGGCTAACGGCGTTATTTTTTATGCCTTAAATGTCTGAAAGCGTGCCTGACGCGTGCCTGACGAAAGATAGGCAAGAGAGGCACTTGAACAGTATTACGGGGAACCATATTGAATAGGACCTACGGTACACACTCAAACACCTATCTATATATTTATCTAACAAAATTTGGTCGTATGTATGTACGATAGTCCCCCGTAAGAGTTCAGGCACGCCTGTTTCAGAAACAGTAGTTCAAGCACTTTTTCCGGCACGCCTTATAGGCTAGGGCCTATGCAGACCGCGCTACTCGATTTTTAAGTCCAAAACACCCCTAAAGATCCGGGTTCACAGATTGTAAGACCTACTCCGTTGTTCTGATGAGTTTTTTCATTTACCAGGTACCTGGTATTTAATAGCGGACAGAGTAGGTCATCATCATCAGCTGATCCCACGTGGCGTTATTTCAATTTCCACCTATTATTTAGAGGCACACACACACGGATGCCTGATTGGATTTGTAGATTTATCGGCAGCTTTATCTGCACACGCGATCTACTTTTTGAGTCTTCATGAGCGTCACATCAGTTTTGATTTGTCGTATGATACTGCCGCGCTTTTGTTCTGGAGAGTTTTTCACTTTTCCTGTTAGTCTGTTTTTAGAACTACACTACACATTGTCGGATGGCAAGCATAATAATAATCTACAGCAGATGATACTATTACGGGGGACCATAGTTAACAGGACCAAATAATGTTAGTAAAAATGGTTAAACATATAGGTTTTTATGTCTACCATAGGTCATACCAGGTATTAACCATGGCCCCCCGTATAATATTAATACTTGCCGTGTGGGAGGTGGGATCAGTACGGCACGGCTCGTGCACGCACGCATGTTTTCTTTGTGGGGTCACAGTATTATTACGGCGATTGATACGGCTCTTGCGCAGTTGTACCATATCATAGATGAAGTATTGGAGTACCGGTACAGTAGTACAGTAGTAGTGGTAATAATTATGGTTCCTCTATAGTGCCGGGAATATGCACCTACCAGGTACCTGCCAATAATACCGGCACTATATCATAGCGGCACAACCGGCACTATACGACTACTCCGCACACGGCCACGCTGGTTAAATCCCATCTGTGCCAAGCGATTCCACAGGTACTACATTGTGCCAGTAGTAAATAGCGGGCAGCAGCCGGCACTGCTCACTCGGCTTTATAAAGGGACATCTATTATTGTATCTACAGTAAAATCTAGATCGTGTCCCCGACGGAGTTTTTTTTTTTTTTTAGCCTGAATCGTGCAAGAGGGCGGGGTCGACCTCCCGGCCACCACCTTGTATGACGAGGCGTTACACAGTTCTGAAGTGCCCACCAATGCTTCCTCGGTAGGGTGTGGCTTGCCCTCGGGGGTTAGTCGGCGATACTATTAATATTAATACAAACAATAATAATATGATACGATACCACCTGTGTCTGTGATACAACGATACTACTACACACAGCAGTATGCGACACAACATCACTTATATTTAGTTAATAATCTCTTGTTTCGGACGAGGTTCGAATTACTTTATGCATGGCACAGGGCAGGGCGTGTCCTATAATAGTCTAATGCCAGTACAGCATTGGGTCCGTCTATAGTGCCGGTCGAATAGTGCCGGGTGCTCACTATTTGGGTACCCAATAGTTAGTGCCTGTGAAATCGCTTGGCACAGATGAGATTTAATCAGTGCGGCAGGCAGTGTACGGAGTAGTGCCGGTTGCCACTATTAATACAATGCCATTTTATTTTGCTGGCCGGCACATACCGGCACTATAATAGAGGGACCATTACTACTCTAAAAAAATGGCCGCAATTTCTTGCCTTCGTCCAAAAAGCTCCAGCCTGGAATGATCAGCTCCCAAATTGTTATCAACAACGTAGGCGCGTAGGCGCTGTATGTCGCGTATTGTACTTGCTGCCCGTATATATCCAAGCGAGAGTGAGTATGGGAGGAACAAGTGAGACGCTCGTTCCTCTGACGGGAGCCTAGTCTCCGACAAGAGGTCTCCAACCCGGGCAAGACCGCAAGGGAGTAAGGGCGCGGGTTGGCGCCACTGGCCGCGGGAGGTGATGCCAATGTTTCGACCCACACTATACCGGAAGAAGAACTGGCACGCAGAAACTAACTGCTGGGTTATCCGGAACAGGGATAGGAACGGTCCCAGCGAGACTCTCACCCCTGTATCACATGGAAGGCGTGTGCGGGTGGAGCCTGTGCCATCAACGTACGGCTCACTCCTCCTCCTCCTCCTGCGAACTCTGCGTATGTATGGAGCGTGTGACAACAAGGAACGGCCCACTTATTCCTTCGTTTGTTCTCTTTTTTACGGCATATAGCGGCAGGCCGCATGGTAAAATATAGGAAACGTCTGGCAGAAGTGCGAACTAAACCGACCCCAATGGGTACATCCAGGAAAGCAAGAACGTAGAAACCAGGGGAATGGTTATATTATCCTCATGTACGTAGCGTGCTCTTGATTTCAGCGCCGTATCATTGATTCATTCATCGTTTTACCTTCTCCCCAACACAAACAACCTACGGCGTAGGCAGTAGGCAGCACGCACGGTAAGGTATACTAAAAAACCCTCATCAAAAACAACATGAAAATAAACCGAGAAGACGAAACAAATCGCGCTACATTACTATCAATCTTACGACACAAATAAACCGCAAAAAAAGTACGTACTACGTGTACTTCTTGATCACCCACCGCTGACCCAACACTCGATAAACTAAAAAAACTACTACTACTACTACTTCTTACTAGACTACTGTAGAACCTAGAGAGTAATTCATGGAACCAACACTGCTTGGGCCGTGGTTCGTTGTGGTAGCAACAACAAGGAAGAAGCCTCTTCCTCGCTCAAAACTCTCACCTCCCTTCACATATCCCCCCCGCGATTGGTAGCCCCCCCCGCCTACTACACAGACATTTTATGCATGACACGACACGAAAAAACGAGCACTTTTCACACGACCCAACCCAACGAACTGACCAACCAATCAACCAACCAACGAACCAACCAACCAATCAACCAAGCAATAAATCAACCAATCAATTTCAATGGAACGGCAGGTAGGTGTCGCCGGCGCCTCGTCATCATGATCTGGGCCCCCTTGCCGCACTGACCCAAGACAACATGTGACCTACGCACGGACATGCCGGTATAATACCATGTACTAACTCCGTTCCATATACCCCATCCGTACCACAAATCAGGAACCGCATGCCGGGTATAATACTCACCATGTACCGCGACAGTGGGTACCATATACTGGGTACTAGTACCATATACCAGGAACCATACCGGGTATCCTATACCGGACATCATATACCGCGTACCATATACCTGGTACGGGTTACTACATACCGGTGCTACCTACCACATACCGGTGTCCCGTTATATAAGCATCGTTTGGTTTGATAATTAGCGTAAAAACGGTGCTTATAACTCTGGACGGAGTGGTACCGCGTACCGTATACTAGGTACTTACTGACCGGTATGTACCATTTACTGTTTATTTTTGTCTACCTGGGGAGCAACACAACAGACAGCGCTGACTATAAGGCAGCCGTGAAAAATTCTGCCGCTTCAACCCTTCCCTCTTCCTCCTCCTCCTTCCCCTCCTCCATAGCCTCTCCCCTTGACCGTCACCAAAACAACAACGCCATAATCCAAACAAACAACCAGAAACACCCCCCGCCCCCCTCACCTGGCTCTGAACGCTCCTGGAAGCACTCGATTACAGCACGCCGAAAAGGGGGGGGAGGGGAGGAGGAGCTCTCTCTCTCCCTTTCTCGTCCGCTCGATTTCGATCCTCACGGAAGACCCGGACACAACCACGACAACACCTTAAAATAAAACAGTTCAACCTGCATGCATACAACCGTCCCAACAAACCACTTTGTGGCAACGCACGTGTTCGTATGTATGCAGTGACTAACGCCCCCCCCTCCACCCCCCCCCTCCGCCTCGAAAGGTATGCGTGGTCAATGATCAAAGGACTAAGGCAAGCAATAAATGAGTACGCACCCCCCCCCCTCCCCCCCCTCCGCGCCTACAAGGTAAATGTTAACAGGAAAAACAAAAACAAAAAGATCCAAAAAATGCAAATTGACAATTTTTGCAACTTTTTGCTCATCCATATACTTGCCGCCGAATTTGCCAAATCACGTTTTTTTTCATATTTTGGAAGAGACAAAACGGCCACCGATACCAGGCCAACGAAGTGCACACCCATTGTTCACGTTTCCCCGTCTCCTCTTCAATAGTTGAATCCTGCGTACCGTACCATCCACCCCATACGCTTCGCGGACTGTTCCACCCCCCCCCCCCCCCCCTGCACCCCCTGTTCATTATGTTCCCCCCTCTTTCGCTTGCCCTTCCGGTACCGTCATCAATGCTTTCATGAAAACCTATTTCCCTTCCTCTACCCTTAATGCCATCAATGCTTCCACAAAACGCCCCTTCGCTCCTCTTCCCCCACCCTTCACGCCGCCACTTCTTCCACGAAACCCTTTCCTAAACATCCAGTTTTTTCTTCTCTCCCTCTCTCTCTCCCCTTCGTTTCCCCTCCATCAAAACCATCCCATCCATCGCCATCCATCCTTGCCCTGCAACAAAAACAACGACAAAGAAAAGCGGTGGTACTACTGTAGTGTTTCACCTCGATTGATTTCTCCCCGAAATACTCGAGTCAGCCAGCTGCGCGAGCAAGAACCCGAAGCCCATAACGGAAGAACGGCCCTCCTTCCGGTGGGGAGAGAGCGAGCGAACGACCGTACATAGATATCAGGTGTATTGGAACACCACAAAAACAAACAGGCTACGGCGGTAGAGCCCCGCAATGCATGCAACTCATAAATCACACACAACGCAGAACGCGCATACAACAACACATAATGCGCATACAAAAATACAAGGATGGGGTTCGT
Organism: Nereocystis luetkeana; assembly: GCA_031213475.1. NCBI lineage: Eukaryota > Phaeophyceae > Laminariales > Laminariaceae > Nereocystis > Nereocystis luetkeana. Next base: position 7,162,779 of record JARUPZ010000028.1, read on the forward strand.
AGGGTATGTACTCCCTGCGGGTGCATACCGGAGTATATACCCGGGTACATACTCGGGCATCCCGGGTATGCCAATACCCGAGTATGTACCAGGTTACATACACGAGTACCATCGAAATAACCAGATTTGGGTTAGGGTACTCGAGAGTATATACCCTACATCGAGAACACCCTTGAAAAGATACAAGATGCAAGGTACAAGAAAAAACTGCCGAGTCCATGTGGTGCGGGCGTGGCTGCATCTCTTACATCGGGTCGGCGCCTACCCCCTCTCCCCCCTCAACAGCAGCAGCGCCAACGTAGTATGACAACTCCCGTTGTACGCGTTTAACTGCAAGCAGATGAAAAAATCGCGCGGCCGGTGGGGAGGGGGGGGGCGCCTGCCTGCTTGGCTACCTACAAACACCGTCACAAAAATGAGCAAACGAGGCAAGTCAACAAGAAAAAGAACAAAACACGAACAAAAAAACACCAACAACGTTACGTATGAACACGAGCCGCCGTGTCATACTAGCTGCTGCTGCTGCTGCTGTAGTAGTACCACAGCAACAGTCAAGCAAAGATATCGTATCGTACTGATTTAACTGCTGCTAGCTGAAGTGTCGTGACAGCTAGCAGGTACTGGTACCTGGTGAACAAAGCTATCGTATAGTACTGACTGACGGCAATCGTACCATACTAACAAATACCAGGTAACTACAAACCAGGGATCTTTCTAAAAATACGACGAGTAGTTGTGGGGGCCCGGACCTCTCTTTTGCAACCAACCTCTCTCTCTATTTGGCACCGTACTTCGTGTACGTAAAAACGCTATTTACTCCCTTTCTCTGCTTTTACTGCGCAAAAAAAAAAGTTTCCGACGCTTCTTGAGAGCGCCTCTGTTCATCCAAAAAATGCACACGTGCAGCTATAAAGCGGTTAAAACCTATCAGGTATACCACATGCAGGGATATTTCGGGCAATGTCAATATCGGGTAGAACATATATCGGGCTACGAGCAAAAAAGCCGTACATCATTTTTCGTGTTGAGCCTTCGGGGGCATATAATTTATCGGGATTTTATCATACTTCGGGCCATTAAAAAAAATCCGAAAAGAGGCGTGTGAGACACGGTGGTGAGTTTATGTTTCCCCTGTTGAGGATGGCTCTTCCTCCCCCCCCCCCCCTCCCAATCAAAAAAATATATATTCGCGAGACAACACACCACCACCACTTGCTCATCACCGCCCCACCCTCTGCTCCCTAAAAGCTGGCTTTAGATGGGAAAACAGGCAAGACATGACAGACAGAGAGACAGCATGGCACAGCTCAGCGGCCTGCTAGCGCCGAACGACACGACGGTACGTACCGCCTCGTAACAAAAAGAAACCACGTCAAGCAAAAAAAAACGACTTGCCAACGTGACAAAACGAAACGAAGTACGAAACGAAACGGAGCTTAAAGCGTAACGAAATGCAACAACGAAACGTAACAACGAATCGAAACGAAAACATCAAAACGGGACGCAACAACGTAGCAAAACGAAACGAAGAACGAATCGAAATGAAGCTCAAAACGTAACGTTTCGGAACGGAACATCGAGACCAAAACGTCACGCAACCACGAAGCGAAACGGAACTACGAAACGAAACGTAACGAAGCGTACCGAAACGAAATAAAACCAACACGGGTACTTTCTGCTGTGCGTTGGTATAGCCAGCCCTTTCTTTCTTCTCAGGCGCTCAAAACGCACTAGGGAGGGGGAGGAGAACCTCTACCCAGCCGGGAAGGACAGACCAGGGGGAAGGAAGGGCGGTTCTCGTGACCTTGAATAAATTTATGGGTGTCTCTCCCCCGCCCACCCCCCTCGCGTTTGGTAGGGGGGGGGGGGGGGCATACACCCAAATAGATTCGTGCGGAAACCTTACCTCCGGCGTCGAGCTAAGAAAATAGTCCTGAGAGACAGGAATCGCCATGAAATAAATCACTATCCAACATCTCGTCTTACCATGACCCATTCATCAACCATCGCGTTGCCATCGTTCGCTCAACCACCGACTCGACACAACGTATCAACCATCGCATCGACACCATCCATCAACCGTCGCAATGGCATCAAGCACGAACCACTCCATTGTCATCATTGATGCAACCATCGGCTTGGACACCCATGCATCAACCACCCCATTGACATCGTGCACGAACCCATCATAGTAGCGTCAAGGCATCCAGCCATCGCATTTGATACGGCGCATCAACCTCGCAGTGGCATCGAAAGCATGAGAACCATCGCATTGTCATCATTCAACCATCGCATCTTGACATCACGCATCAACCATCGCCCTGATGTAACTCACCAACCATTTTATCCCTGTCACATTATCATCAACCATCGCCCCCACAACACCACACAACGGACGCAACCGTTTTACCAACTATCGCATCCGCAAACCACACCAACCATTCATCAGCCAGAGCCCAACGTGGGCAATCAGCCACACAAAGAAACAGTGGCCAAAATATATATATGACGAAACAAAAAACATGGGTTTAAAGAAAACGGCCGACTAACTTGGGGGGGGGGGGGGGGCGCATACAAGGGAAACAACCAACAACGAAAAAAAACAGATACGGTGCGTACTAACAAAATAATCGAAGGGAAAAGGAAAAAAACTACATTTTTTTGGGGGGAAAGGGACTAATAATCGAAATGAGAAAAGAAAAAAGAATCTACCGTTGGGATTGATAAAAAAAAGGAAAAAACAACAACTACCATCAACAGAAAAAAAACAACAACAACAAGACACAAAAGATAAACTGCCAGGCACGACTCATCGGAAAAATAACAACAACGAAAATCGAGGGGTACGAAACATTGCAGCTATAGAAGCAGGGGTGGTAATCCTCCGACCCTCTGCCGACCACCATCGCGCCCACCCGTCAAACCAAACCACAGTTGTACAGGCCAGATCATCTACAGATCATTCCCACTTCCATGTTCTAGACCATTCGAGGCAGCCAGGTCTATTCTCGTTCTTGCATGATCTAGCTCGTCGTGTTGCCTGGTGGGAGCCGTATAGATAGAGCATGATCTAGAGCGTGTTCCCTGGATTTGGATATGTGCTCCATGCTGCAGATAGATAGATCATGCACAACCTATTACGACGGCAGGCCAGACTCTAGGTGATCTACCGATAGATCATGATCTGTCTCTACGATATGTCCGAGGTGTGGAAATATGGCAATACCACCAAACACAGCGCGCAACCGATCCAACATGACGCACAATGCCAAGAGCGATCAAACACGAGGAACAAACAGCACACACCGTCGAGGGAGAGAGAGGGGAGGGAGGGAGGAGCTACACAAAAAGCGCATATTTATGAGAACTAAAAAAATGAATGAAACGCAAAAAAAAAGATCGAAATGCGAAAAAAACGGAATAACGAAAACTAAAAGCAATAAAATATGCAAATAAAAGGGAACCACACCAAAAAAGTAGAAGAGAGCAGAGCGAGTATGCCTCGCGACCCTAAGTACCCCCCTCCCCCCCCCCCCCCACCCCTCCCCACCTCACACGGAAACCCCGGGAGCATCTACACCCTGTACGACGAATACAGACGAGGCTCGTTTCTTCCCACTGACCAGACACGAAAGCAAACAAAATATCAGCAAGAGAACATGGAAAACCAAAACCGGATGTGCACCATCTTGACACAAGAAAAAACACCCCCAGAACCTAAACCTCATCAAACCCTCTGTCCCGTAGCAAACAATAACGCCTCATGATCGGCTTCCGGGGCGACGCCAGCGAGTCTACAGCACCCAGCAAAAAGGTTGTCAGGCGGCGGGAAGGAGAGGGAATAAGGGTAGGAAGGACGAGCGGGGGGGGCGGTGGAAGGGGGGGGGAGTGGACGGGAGGGGCGGTGGAAGGGGAGGGGAGTGAACGGGATTGAACGGGATTGAACGGGAGGGCGGTGGAAGGGGGGGGGAGTGGACGGGAGGGGCGGTGGAAGGGGAAGGGAGTAAAAGGGATTGAACGGGAGGGGGGAAGGAGTAGAGGAGAGGAGGGGGGAAAGGGGAGAGGCGAAGGATAGGGGTAGGACGGGAGGGGGGGGGGAGCGCGCGGAAGGGAGTAGAGGGGAAGGGAATGGAGTGGAGTGGAGAGAAAAGGGTAGGGGGGGAGAGGTTTCCAATTTAGTCATAGCGAAAGGCGTGTTTTATCATGAGGCGTGTGCAGTTTATATTCCTGGTAACTGCGCGCTTCGTCTTCTATTAAGTATGTAAAGTCTCAAGTCGGGACAAAGAGTTGGAAAACTAGTGCACAAGCAACAGAGGGTCTCATTGCACCGGTCATTCACCATCTCTTCAGTGGCCACATACCGGACAATAAATTAACTCATGAAAGCTGTCATCCATGCGCAAGCCCGCCTCACAAGCGGTTCTTAGTAGGATGCAGCTCACGCTTCATGCGACTCGCCGAACACCTCACGGCGCTTCGCAAAACTTGGTGCAAGCAATGTCTGCCTGGTCGGTGAAAACCCGACGCGCACCGTCCCGGCATTGTAGGGATGCGAGCGTCTACGGTCATACGACTACGGCCATGCATGAGATCGAGTACATCTCTCCTATTGAGTACACCCCCCCCCCCCCCTCCCCCCGTTCTCTCACCGATCCCGAGGACACCTGGCGAACATGATGAGCCGTCTGCGCCTCGATCTTCTTCTCCGCCTTCTTGATCATGTCGCTCACGGAGGGGACCGAGGCCGATCGAGCGTGGGCGGGAGCTGCGAAAGCAGAGCCGTCGCCGCTGCCCGTGGCCGGGACGGTGTACCGCTCCCGAGACAGAGCGCGAGTGCTCCCGGACTTCCGCGGTGCGCGGCGGCTGTCGAACGAAGCATCCCCATCGCTGTCGGAGGACCCGAACCTGCAAGCAGGCAATGACGAAATAATAATAATTAAAAAAAAAAACTGAACAACTTAACCCCAACTTCGAGGTGGCACGGATGGGATTGACCGGTGTGGAGGTGTGCGGAGTAGATAGTGCCGGTTGCCGCTGTATGTAGTGCCGCCGGTAGTGTTGAGTAACACCTGCATACCGGCACTATAGAGGCACCACTGTAAAAAAGAAACCGTCGAGCGTAGTTTTGGAAAGAGCCCGCCTGACACGCGAGTTTGAGCCGCTGGCTCAAAATGAAGCGCATTGTCCCACTCCCTTTCTAATACTGTTAATACCACATATTGTCGACTACAGTAGCGTGATACACTTACAAAAGTAAAGCACAAACAGACGCTAGCTGTGAGAGCAAATAATTGTGTCGAGACTCATCTTTTCAAGCTGCGATTGATACTTCGATCCCGCGCACTACGGGTTATACATGACCTCACGAAGGGTGGTGGATGGGGAGGGGGAAGGGGAAGAGACGGGTTGGGGGGGGGAGGGGTGTACTCGGTACCATGCATGGGCGTAGTCGTATGACCATAGACCCTCGCAACCCTACAATGTCGGGACGGAACACGTCGAGTTTTCAACGACCAGACAGACATTGCTTGCACCAAGTTTTGCGAAACGCCGTGAGGTGTTCGGCGAGTCAGCGAGGGGGGGCGGGGAGGAGGGGACGGGGGTAGGAATAGTGTCTCACGTGTCTCTCGCGGCCGCTTCTTGCTGAGCCCTTGCTTGTTTGTGCTTGCTCGATCCGCTCAAGAAATTGCCGATCCTGTAAGGACAAATAAAACAACAACCGAGAAGAATGACAAGGTACGAAAGTAAGAGTAAGAACATAAACATAATGAAAAACAATGAGAAAACAAAATTGGAGATGACAAGAAAAACAAACTATTCCACACACCTGGACCTAGCCGATCGCTTGCTCATCTCTAGAGATCCCGCTTCCGACACCTACCTACTCCCACCCACCCCGCCCTTCCCCTCCCTCGCCTACAAAACCCGCCTTTATCCGGAACTTGCACCACACACACCTGAAACTAGCCGATCGCTTGCCAAACTCTGGAGATCCCGCTTCCGACACCTTCCTACCCCCGCCCCGCCCCCCCCTCTTCGCCTTCCCCTACAAAACCCGCCAACCACACCCCCCCTCAAGTTTCCCAAACACACCTGGAACTAGCCAATCGCTTGCCAAACTCTGGAGACCCCGATACCTCCCTACTCCCCCCCCCCCCCCACCGTCCCTCCCTTTCTACCCCTGAAAAACCCGCCTACAACCCCCCCCCCCAAGTTTAACCCCACACACCTGGAGCTAGCCGATTTCTTGCTAGACGCTGGAGACCCCACCTCCGGCACTTTCCTGCTGCCCCGCCCACCCCCGGCACCCCCGCCCACAACTCCGACCCCCACCCCACCAGCCCCCCCCCACGCCCCACCCCTCTCCATGGTCCGTCCCCGGGTCCTCTGCTGCTGCTCCGCGGTGTGCACGAAGCCGGCCGGGCTTTGGGGTCCGTCCTCCTCCCCCCCCCCATCCTCACTCTCCGGGGCGACGGACCTCGACCTAGACCTCGTCCTCCCGGACGCGTTGATGCCGTACCCGGAGCCTCTGCGGATGTGCGCCGACTGGGAGCGTGCGCTGTGGTTAGAGCGGTGGTCGGCCGCGCTGCCCCCGCCCCCGCCCCCCCCACCGCCTCCTCCTCCTCCTCCTCCTCCGATACCGGAGACCGCGTTCATGACCAGCGGAGCCAAAAATGGCGAACTTGTCCGCGATGGTGCCGCTGCTCTTCGCCCTCGAGTGGTTGGGTTGCTCTGGTGCGGCAGTGCCGGACGCAGCGGCGGCGCCACCGGTCGCAGCGGTAGCGAGGGGAGCCGAGAGGGGGCGACGTTGTCGGCCTTTCTCCGCGCCGGGTCTTTTTTGACAACCTCGACGACCCACGGGGATATTTCCCAGTTTACCGCCTCCGGCTCCCGGTCCGTTTTCTCACGCCGTCTTCGTCGCCCACCCCATCACTCTCTCCAACCCGCCTCGAGCTTTGCCCTGTAGGGATAGGGACCTCGGCCGCTCCGCCACCACCGCGGCCACGGCCGCCACCGCTGCCCCGACCACCCCCCTTTCCAGCCTTCTTCCTGTAGAAGTACATGTTCTCCTCGGGCAGGTCACAGTCCATGCCAAGGTCCGTCCCCTCACCCCTCCCCCCCCTGCCCCCCCCAACACCACCAACACCACCCACACCACCAGCGCCATCGCCATCACCAACTTGTGACACCTCCTTCTCCCCTCCCGCCTCCTTCTCCTGCTCTCCCCCCTCCCCTTCGCCCGGGCGAAGGCTGAAGGCCGACCCAGCCACCGATGCCTGGGACATTGTACGCCGGCGGGGCTCGTACCACGACCCAGACCTACCCCACGACCGCTGCGCGGCTATAACCGCCGCGTCGCTACCCCCGCCCACGCGACCGCTCCCCCTCGGCGACTGGCGAATCGCCCTAGACAAGGTAGCCCCCACCCCGCGCAGCTTAGGGGATCGCTTCGACACCTTGGGAGACCTCTGTCTAGCCGCCCCAGCTCCCGTCCCCACTCCCCCCCCCCCCCGCCGCCGCCTCCGCCGACGCTTCACCTTCCTTGTCCCTGAGACCCAGCGCCGCGCGTTGCTTAGCCGCGGACACAGTCGCGTGATCCCCCCTACCCGCCACCCTCAGCCGGCGGGGTCCCGGTCCTCTTGCCCCGTACCCCCTCCCGCCCATCTCCTCCCTCTCCATCGGAGGCCTTGGGGTCGGTGGGCCGAGGAGCCTTGCCCCCCTTCGTCACCCTCCTCGCTTCCATGATT